>BGPR01000702.1:144241-231804 GCA_013235015.1 Araneus ventricosus
GTTTTGAAAAGCGAAAATAGTTCTTTTTTAAAGAATAAATTTTTAAAATTTTTCTTAAAGCAAGTGATTCACCATTCTTATATTTTCTGCGCTTTTTCGATAATTTCCTCTATAGGATTCAAAAAAATATTCTTCGCAGTTCCCGATTGTATTTCATATCCGATTCTCAAAAATGTTTACTTCATCGTTTATTTAATTAAACAAATGTAATTGTTTTATATGATTCGCATTTAAAAAAATGACGGGAGAATGTCTTTTTCAAACAGCCGCTGATGTTAAAGGCGTAGGACTACTTTACTCGCGTGACTCTTTTGTTTCTCGAAGTTTCTCGATTTCTCTTTGTTACTCGCGATTCTCTTTTGTTTCTCGAAGCTTCTCGGATTCTCTTTGTTACTTTCGATGCTCTTTTGTTTCTCGAAGTTACTCGCGATACTCTTGTTTCTCGAAATTACTCGTGATTCTCTTTTGTTTCTCAAAGTTACTCTCAATTCTCTTTTGTTTCTCTGAAATACTAATGTATGGAAAATTGGCAAAATAAAATGAAACTTAGGTTACAATGAAAATTGTTTTATTTCTTAATAAAATATATTGCAATGTCAATTCTTTTGTTTTGCATTCTTCAATCGTGCGTACATATGTTACAATTCTGTGTAGGATCGGTCGATGATATGAAAAGTAACATACATAATTTAATAATTCGGTACTAATGTTTCTTGTAGAAGTTGAATCAATATATGAGTTCTCCAGAGTACAAGGATAATTTGTTGGCACCATGTTCCAATCAAAACGCTTCTTCATGAAACCGAACGCTTTCTCATTCTTTTTGACACCTACATTAAAGTCACCCATAACAATAATTGGAACATCTTTATCTATATGAAACTCTTCATCGATCAGCAAACTTGCCTCTGAATATTTTATAAGTGCGCTGATTGAGAACATTATCAAATGGGATTCATTTACTCCCGGATGAATGTAAACATAGGATAGTATACAACGCGGCTGACCACTAATTGTAATATCGGTCATACAAATATTTTAGAACTAACAAATACAATTATAATTGCTGAACTACAATTCCGATTTTCAATTTCTTTTTGTGACTTCTGTTGTCACCCTTTATCTCTAAAATAAGACATTAGTTGTGTTTTTAACATATGTAGTTACCGAGATGTACAGGATCGCGTCACCAATTCATGCGTATTTGCCCAACTTTGCGACTCAGTAGTCGCTGAACTGTAATTCCGATTTTCAAATTTTTTTTGTATCTTCTGTTGTTACCCTTTATCTCTGAAATAAGACATTAGTTATGTATTTATTTAACATATGTAGTTACCGAGATAAAGAGGAACTCCGATACAACGTTTTTTATGGCGTGTGTAATTCCTTCCTGAGACCCCAATAGGAGGAACGTAGTCCTACGTTAAAAAAGAAGTTGTAAGAATTTTATTTCTCTGAAATATGCGTCGATTACATTTGTTATTACAAGGAGAATTCGAAAGTATTATATAGCAAGAATATTTCAGCCTTTAAGAAATCGTAGTAAGTAATTTATACAAACATGAAATCGAAAGCTTAATTTCCCTGTCGTAGATTACGACATTAATAATAAGATTCTCATAGTATATTCATTTGCTACTTCTGAGATTTCTTGCTGTAAACTTATTCTTTCTTTACTTCACTAATATAATTTCCATAGACTGATTGCGTCGTTGGCATTTCTTCTATGAACGTCACTATAGCGTTTTAAAATATATTTTGGGGATTGCATTGTTTTAATAGTACCGTATTTTTTTCAGCTTACCGAGATTTTAGCTTCAGACAAAAACTTTAAGCAATGTTCTAAAACACCTTGTGTAGTGTAATTTAGTTTTGTACAAATTTTTACTTTCTCGTGTACGAAGTATTGAGAGGGAAAAAATTGATTTCGATTGGGAAGATTGAAGATTTTGATGAATGTCGGCGTTTTAGGCTTCCTTAAGTCCAAAAAAAATACCTTTTTGGAGTTATCTTTTTGAAGCTGTCGATGTATCAAATTTTGGACTAAATCCATGAGAATTTCTGCCGGTTTATTTACACGCATGTGAACATGGTAACTGAAAAACAAAACAAGCTAGATTGATAAAATTTGGGTATGTAGTCTTAATATTAAAATTCTAAATAATTATCAAATTTCGGACAAAATCCGTCCGCGAATTGACTGCTTATCTGACCGTGCTTGTATGCATATGTAACTAAAAATGTAATGATCCCTGCAGATGAAAGTTCGCATGTGATATTTACATCATAATTGTAGATCTATATCAAATTTTGAAGTAAATCGGTCAATGGAAGGATTGTCTGTCTCTTGGTTAGATGGAAATGTAACGAGAATGTCGAGGAGAGTTTAACAACGGATTCGGAAACACTCCGCGGTTTTGCGCAAGCGCCGGGCGGAGTTAGTTTCATCAAATTAGGGGGAAAGTGAAGAATGGAAGGGTGATGTTTACACTTTACTGAGCGTGACATAACAAAGAACTCCGGAAATGCGCTCATATGACTCATTGCCTGACACCCCTTTCCGGTGTAAAATCTTCCAAAAGTGGTAGTCTCGGAATCCGTTGCTAAACAGTACCTCCGATTTTTTTAAAAAATAGAAGCATTTCATCTTTCTTGTATGCTTGCTCCGTGACGAAATATATATTTCCAGTCTGGCTGGACTGAAATACAGGCGAGTTAAACTTAGCCAGTTCACTAGATGGTACCTATAAATTCTTTAACAATTTTAGAAGATCAAATTTTCATCCTTAGTTTTCAAGCTGATGAATTTGTATTTAAAATTACTTTAAAAAGAAGTGCGAGACACATTTGATGAAACAATAATTTCTCTTCAACTTTTTATTTGAACACTTTCAAATTACATAAAGTTCTTATTTTTAAGAAAATTCTGACTCCGTCTTATTATATTTTTCTAAACTGAATTCTAAAGTTTAAAATTAAGTCATCAACTGATCGTTGCCAAAGAATAAAAGGAAAAATAAAAATGAAATGATATCTATATAAAGTGGTAAAGAAAAAAAGTAAAAGGAAAACTAAAAATGAAAAGATATGTATATAAAGTGGTATTTAAAAGCTAGTTATTACAAGCGCCACTGCAAAAGCGTTGTTCATAATATCAAGTTTTTGTTTTGTTGTTGATATTTTCTCCCATTTGAAAATTACCTGTAATGATTACAGTAAGGTTATTTTAATCTTACTAGACTTAATAGTATCGTTAGACAATCTCTTGCCTCGAGCAATGCAGAAACCGCTGGTTAATAATGCCTTCCAATTTGGCGTGCGACGCTGTTACAGCGTTGTATAAAGACATCTATTAAAAGTTGATTTTATACAGAGAAAGTGAAGAAAATCGCTCGAGGTTGAAAGGTTACACAATCTCTTGATCAGTTAATACCGCTTCAGTTGAATGTACGTTTCTACTTTGAATCCGAACGAAACTTACATTTCGGAATCTTGAGAGAAAGAAATATCACATAGTCGATACTAAGCGTTTGCTTTTTAATTTTTGAACACTCAACTGTGAAATGGCCGGAACTCGCCTGCTAAAATGTCATGTCATCACTCATTTAATAAAGCTGAGCATTGTCTCCTTCTGAGCGAAGTGACGCTTCCAAAATATCGTTCCTTTCAAGAAGTAATAATCGTGACCTTCCGTGCATCGTACATTACGAGCGCTCTGGTGACACTTAAACGCCGGATATTGTCACCTCGTTCAAGGAATTGAACGATTCATTACGTTTAGCTTGTGAAATTTCATTTGTTCATCCTCATAAAATGCGCGATCTGAAGTCGTTCGTGTTGCAGGGCAAGTCGTTATAAGGAAGTCAGTTTCATCAGTATAAATATGAGAATGACTCGTTGCAGAATTTGTACGATGCGCACGTTCTGCTGACATATCTTCTTCTGTGTATCTCTGATAAGGAAAACAAATTAAAAATCCTGTCGTCATTGCTATACATGTTTCATTATCTTGCGAACTCCTATGACTCTTTTTAAATCAGTGTTGCGATTTTAATAAAATATTAAATACGCGCCAGTAATAAAAAATTATCTATTCATAATGTTTGATATATCAAAAGGAATGTAGTAGTATTATTTATTTTTATTTCGATGCCGGAATTTCAAGTTGGAATACATGTTTAAATTAATCTCTAATCTGAATAAAACTTATTGGTATACTCGAGATGAACATATCTTTTTAATCTCTATATGTTGTACTGGGTAATTTTTTCGTTTTATATGCAAGACGTAAAACAATACTTAATTCCTTGATGGTATTTATGATAATAATTCATTAAATGCTTTTCTACCATTCAGAATTGCCCAGATTATTATGATTTTGTAAGTTATTATGTTCATGGGTATTTTACATCAATGTTTATTTAGTCATTAAGAAATAGATAAATTAATATCCGATTTTGTAACTTATTCTAAAATTAATTAGCATTTAGCTAGATATTCTGGAGTAAAGTTTTCTTAAGATAATAGATTTCTTAACATATATTTTCGTGTCATCTGCGAAAAATTCCACATAATAATAAAACTTTCCTTCAATTTTTTTATCCATTACGAATGTGAAACGAACATTTATATTTCTGTATCTTTCCCTACTTTAAATGTATCGTATTTTAAAATTTTGAGTAATGCCTTTTTTATATCGACTGCTGTCAGTTTTGAGATCTAAATTACTGCAAGGCCGCGTTGTCTTGTTACACAAATTTTCTCGCCTAAATTCTAAAATCGACCTGAAGCCAGTGCTATCGAAATTCTGCTTCCCCACCCTGTCTGAAGTCATGATTAGTATACTGTAAGAAAATTTAAACCAAATCGCTATCCGTGCTCTATTAGTGTTGTATTTCTCGAGCAAGTAACAAATATACTCTTTCTCATGATTTGTAATCTACGGATACTTCAGGCGCATCTTTTTGTTTAATTTTATCTTCTATACATTTGATCATTTTCAAAAGTATACTGTCGTATTCAAAAAAGCCGCCTTTTACCAGTACAGCCGCTAAGATAATTGGGTGAAAGAATTATTACTTTAACTCAGTTAACATCGATATAATTTTTGATAAAAAAAAATATTTGCTGAACTAATGTGGCCAGATTTTCTGAATTTCAGTTCGGGACGCTCTAGAATCTGCCGGCACGCTACTAGTAGAGAAAGGAATATTGATCCTCCTAAAAAAATAAACAAATAAATCTTTACTCATAATAAAGGTTAGGTTAGATTAGATTAACGTCCCGTTTTGAAGCAACACGACGTCTATTTCGGGACGGACCTCGTAATTTTGAACCGTGGTCAGATGACGAGGCCGACACCTGGGCTGGCACCCACTCTCCAAACTTCCATGCCATACCAACGGGAGGAGTTTTGGCCACTGCGTATGATTTAGCGTGCAACAGGCCCCATACACGGCGAATCTTCAATGGAATCGGGTTTCGGGCCTGCGACCCTCCGGTCCCGGGGCCTTACCACTAGGCCACCGCGGCCCCATAATAAAGGAGAATGTGTGTGTGTGTGAGTGTTGGCGCTCTACATGGCAGACCACTGGGCCCAGAGTTACGAAATTTGGTACAAACATACTTTTGAGGGTGGGAATGTGCTCTTCTGAGCTCTTTTTTCGAAATTGTAATTAGATTTTTAATTAATCAAAAATTAAGCAAACTTTTGGTGCTTTTTCTTAATAACTTTCAAAAATCATTTTCACACCATCTGAAAGCGCGAAAAATTACCTTTTCAATGATATCAATTAAGTTGCCGTGCAATTTTTTTTTCTAATTTTAAAAAATATTTTTTGGCACAATCTAAAACAATACTTTTCATTGTTGTAACGCAATTCAAACCGTTTTCATTGTTTAAACAAATATTTTTTTCCGTGTTTCTCTTCCCTTGTAGAAAGTTAATGTAATATTTGAATGTTTAATTATATGTTTTAATCAGCATATTTTCATCCAGCTAACATGCTGCTGGACGTAAAATGTGCCGCGCCAATTCAGTTTTAAAATCAAGTGCATATTTGAAGAGTAATAAGAGAGTGAAGATGATGTCATTGTATGCTACGTGACACAGACAGTTACTCGACTCCATTAGGGCTCCATTCATGCAGGCAACGAACAGAATAGGTGGAAGGCTACAGAAAGAACATAAGTTAAATGTCTATCACGATTTGGAACTTAAAATTACTTTGTTAAGGGAAAAATGAATATGAAAATATATACAAGAGATATATACAAATAAAATTATATTCCCGACGAACAAGCTGGTCGCCAAAGTCGGCTAGTAAAATAAAAAAAAATGATAAACAATGGAGAAATTAATTATTTAAAAACATTTGAAGCAGAAATAATGCATTTTTGGTATTAGTTTTATTCTTTTTTCCTTCCGGCTGATCATATACATGGGTCACATTAGGGGATTTATAGTAAAAGTCACGTAAGAGAATTTTGCAGAAGCAAGATTTTCTTACCATGTGGTCACCTTATCCAAACTCTAGTGATGAGTTAACTCTTCTTTTATTAAGTTTAATTAATTTTATCTTGAGTGCCCAAGATAATCGGCAGGCGTGCCACAACCATGATGAATGTGTTAAACAACTGCCGAGAACAAGTTACATTGTATCAGTGTTAACCTGTCTAGCTTCTGGATCTGAATATTCTATTAGTTTAATGTAAATAACATGTCATTATTTATTTTCCCGTCGTAGTTCTGTTTCTCTTTGTGTAGTGAGAAATAAAAAATTGAAACATTAAAGTTCTCTCTTTAATTCATTACCTTGAAATCTATAGAAATGACAGCGGAAAACGATTTTACGATTCTGAATATTGAATTTCGTTCGTTACAAACCTAAAGCAAAGGTTGTGACATCAGACTTCAAAACAATGTTAAACTGTTTAAAAGAAAATTAGATGGCCATTTCGGTGAAGTATGGCTTCAATTGTTCATAAAATCCGTGATTAAAATTTTCACTCGAATATATTATTATTATTATTATTGTGGTAGTGATGATGTGCCTTGTCACCAGTATTTTTATGACATGAATTAATGTTTTTAAACGAATCTGAATTAAATATGGCGTAATGGAAGTATGAATAAAAGCATTTTCAATCAAATGCTAATTTTAAATATAAATTATTTTCAATTGATTATATTTGAATCTTTACTATAGAAAGCTTTGCTAATGCTCTAAAAGAAATGCTGGATTTTTAGTATGAAATTAAAATTATTTTAATATTTTATAAAATAAAAATTATATATATATATATATATATATATCTTGTGCTTTTAGAGGGGATGACGGCAATTTTTAACAGATTTCGTTTGTCGTTAGCAGAAAAAAGCACAAATTAATATCATGAGCGAGCTTCTCTTCCTGACCAGCGGCTCGCTATGATATTTTTCAATTTCAATTTTATTTTGGTTTTTGTCTATTTTTGCCATTTTGTCTTTTTTTACTGTTTTTGAGTTTTTGTCTTGTGTTTATAAGTTTGTTTTGATATATATATATATATATATATATATATGCGCACAAAACAGTCAAAAACGATCACAAAGATCAAAGACTTGTTTCTGTGTTTATTATTTGATTGTTCTATATATCTATATGTATCAAATTAATTAAGGATTATTTCCTAAACCATATCCTGCGAATTAATAATAAGATCTATTTTTATTTAATTATTTTGCACATTTATGTTCTGTCTTCCCCGTATTCTAAATTTTATCAACAATATTTGCTTGCAGATATTAAAAAATCAGCATGAAAATTACCAAGATGTAGCTAAATGGCATGCTTGACTTTACCTGGAAAATCCCATGCGACAATCCATTTCAGATTTTTAAATCAATTTCTTTTACTACGAGGAGCCAATTATTAGCGGTGACAAAGGAGACGTTATTTACAAATATTGTTTACTGATCATCCTTTTTACTGTATTTTTATCTTCGTAGTTCGTTTAACTAAATATTTTTATTCATTTCATTTGGTGTTATATTTTATTTTTACCCCATAATTAATGTGACCATTCGTCCCGTTTTTTGCTAGCCTGTCCCGTTGTCTAGAAGCACAGCTTCGGGACGCCCAAATGTCCCGTTTTCAGAAAGAGAGCAACCCACGATAACGATTTCAAACAAAAAGGTGCCAAAATTTAAATCATACGAACCTGCGTATAATTATTAAATATATTCTATGCCTTCTTGGCACTAATGCACCGTAAAAAGGATTTTTTTCTTACGAATAAGTTGTGGACGAGCTAGAAAACACAATTACAAGTCTCAATTTATAAAGTAACGTTAATTACCAAAGTAAATTTTAAGAAATGCTGTCGAGAATTTCATTTTTATTTTAAATCAATACCAAATGTATTAAAGCAAAAATGTGTTCTTTAGAAAAATGCAAAATCACATAAATTATTTATTTTCATGTGTTTATTCCTGTTCTTTTCATTAATAAATAAAATCTGAAGAAATATGTGTATTCTTGAATTCATATAATATTACATAACAATTTTTTTAAAAAAATGTCCCGTTGTGAGGGAAAAAAATAAATGGTCATTTTATCCATAATCAACAAGTAAAATATTACTGAATCCTCAGAAAGTAGCTGTATGAAATAATTTTGTCAAAAATATGAGATGCAAACTGTGAGATGGAGAAAAACATTGTGGCCGTAAAACTAAAGACAGATGTCCTCTAATCAGTCCATGTCTTCGAGAAAATATTCTAACACAGCTAACAAATATATATTTTTATGTTGCCAACAAATATATATTTGTAAAACACGAAACCGAGAAAAAATATTTATTAACTCTCTACCATGACCGTGGACCCAAAAGACAGACGTCCTCTAATCAGTCCATCTCTTCGGAAAAAAATATAATTGCATTGAACTAATATTTCTTTTATATCATTTCCAAAGCCACTTCCGCGGATTCTTTTAATCTAAACCGCATTCCGCAGTGTTCAATAATGCATCTACCGATAAGGTATATAACAATTCTATTATTTCTGGGCACACCCATGACTCGAATCCCAGTGTAATGAACTTGCCTATAATTTATTTGTTCCAACTCGAGAACGGGTTCGTTCGCGGAAAAGAAGAGGAGTTAATCGAGAAGGTGTTCTTTTTTTCATCTTTGTTTTTCGCTCGCTAACAACCACCTGTTAATCAGTGCTATGCGCATTAAAATATAACATGAATCTCTCGAGATCTCTTTCGCTGATAAAGCTAAAGCAAATTACATATGTTAATTACTTATTTGTTCTCCTTTCAGATTTCCTTCTGGAACTGCATGAACGAAACGTTAGAAGGTGAGTTGGAATTACTTATTCATGTATTCCGTTGATTATTGCATACCGGTTTTATTCAATTAGACCGATTTGTCCCAAGTGGTTGACAAACGGCATTTGTAATTGGATATTTGACGCTCAAAGACTAACTTTCCGTGCAGGTGGACTATATTGCTTCCCACGTTTTTCACCTTGACATTGAGCTATATGCAGGGTTCAGCGGTTCTCATTTATTATTATTTTTTATCTCGTCTTATTCCCTATCTTGGTAGATGAAACGGAACAATAATTGCACCCGCGCCAGAAATAGCAATTTCGAAGACGAATTTGCCGAAATTCCTACAAGGAATGATAATTTAATAGGAAATGTGGAGAAAAGAAGTTAGTTTTATTACAATTAGTTGTTTGCGATAAAAATGTATTTCATTACACCCATCTGGAATAATCGATTTTATTAGCATTCAAAAAACATATTTTAGCTTTTCGGAAATATTTGAGATATAATTTAATATAATTTTTGATACTTCTAAATTTAATCTGCTCTTTCGATTCAATTACTTAACTATAGTCGGAGTTTATTAATATGTTTCATATAGTGTAATTTCTTTTTTTATATTTTTCGTTAAATTGTATTCATAAGCATTGAAAACAGAGGGTAATAGTAAAAATGCAATATTTTACTCATTAGAAAAATCTTTAAATTCTAAAATTAATCGTGTAATGTGACCATAAAACTTTTTCTTCATCTGATTCTTCAGGAAATAATTGTCTAATATTTTAGGATAATGATTTACTCGATATGAACTTCTACAATTGAATAAAAACAGTATATTTGTTTGACTTTGTAAAAAAAAGAAGACATTTAAAATAATATTACTGTATCGTTGATCTTCCTTTATTCTTTGACAAATTCAAATTTTATTCTGTACGAAGATCATAGATTCATATCGTAGCTTTATTATCTCTTGTATCTAGTCTTACTAAATTTCGACAAAAAGAAACCCTTTTTATTCTATGGATATGATCTTCACATTCTCTTATACTCTTTACATTCATTCTATTGTAAAAGTAAGATGTTGCTCGAAAGTTTGTGAAAAATATAAAAATAAGGGTGAATTTATTTTTATTAACTTCCTGCTTTGAAGCAACACGGAGGCTATTTAGAGACGAGCTTCGTAATTTTGAACTATGGTGTAAGGGGGTCAGCTGAACATGCACACCCCTTTATAAGCTCACATACACGGCGGATCTTCTGTGGAATCGGATTTCGATCCTGGAATCGTTCCGTTCCTAAGCCGAGACATCAAAACTAAGCCATCTTGGCCTCTAAAATTACGAAAGAGAAAACTGTGGTCGTTACAAGCACTTATGATAATAATTTCGAAAATGGTGAAATATTGTAATAAAATAAGAAATAAGGCTTAAGTGACCATTCGAATATATATTTAAATGTTTTTTCCTAATCTGTAAATGAAATAAACATTAAAAATTCTGAATCAGAAATATTGACTCATATTTATTATGTGTGTATTTATTGTCATATGAGGCTCAAAAGGTGAAATTATTTGAACATAGAGCACACGCCAATTAATGCGTTTTTTTAAAAAACATTTCATTGATAATATGACAAGATAATATTCACAGCAGTAATTAAAGCATAATATAAAAATGGACGTCTTCCTTTGTTTTCCTAACCAAAATATTGTCAAGAGCTTAAATAAAAATCAAAACCATGTATAGGACAGGTTTCTTTTTGTTTCTAGAAAAATTCATTAAGAGACGGAAACTCTATGCCGATGTAGATTTTCGTCTAGAAGGATTTAAAAATATCATATTGATATATTAACATATTGTGTGCGGGATACGCATTAAATGCAAGCTCAGATAAAAGTACAAATCGTAACTGCGCTTGCTCCTAGACCAGTGGTGCGCAAACCGTGGGTCGCGAACAAATTTTTGTGGGTCTCTAAATTCAAAGAAATTTATTTGATAATAAAAAAATATAAGGCTTTCTTCCAAAACCGTGGTTGCGACCCCTCTGGGGTTCGTAAAAGAATTTAAACAAAGTGAGGGGATCGGAAATGAGAAAAGTTTGCGCACCACTGTCCTAGACAATGCATATATCATAAAAGAAAAAGTGAACGTATTCTGCCGACATCTATTAACTTGGCTAACTAATACGCAAGTCAAATTCTTGAATTAAAATTTTGATGTTGGGTAACTAGAGAAAAACGTATTTTTACGTTTCCCGCTTCCAAAGTGTTAAATCAGAAGTGGCCAAACTATGAGACGCTTAAAAGAGCCCCTGTTCGGCCCGCCGCAAATTTTAAAATAATGGTATAAAAATTTTAAAATAATGGTACATCCCGGCTCGAAATAGGTTATGAGGAACTTTGAGAAATGTATTCACAGCTTCATTCATAGCATTAGGATTAAAGAATTTCCGAAATAATATTTTTGAGTCCTTATTAAGCTTTATACTAAATTATATTGGCCCGCCAAATTTTTTTTCTTATTTATTTTGTTCTTCTAAAACAGTTTGCTAATCCCTGTATTAAATAAATGTGTGATCTATGTAGTTTTAAGAAAAAACCTTTTTACAGTCCGAGCTGTAAAACTGAGCATACTAAATAAAAAATTTACCGACCTTATTTTCACATCTTCTCTAATATCCTGCTGAATCCTTCCCTGTTCAGATGGTTATAAAGTCATGTAAATGAAAACGTGCTGCATTACTAAAGTAATAAAGTTGTTACTAACTCTTTTACAAAGAAAGAACTTGTTAACTTTATAAAATATTGAGCTTTATAATATCTTCACATTTCTTCGATTAGCCTTAATTTGATTAAGCACTCTTCTAAAATGTGTATATGTGTCCTTTTTTTTCTTTCCAAAACCATTGTAAGTACTCTAAAAGGTGTTCTGGTTTTTCTCCTCATTCGTCAGCCAGCGTAATGTAGTAATGCAACAGCCTCCCCCCTCCTTTTTTTTTTTTTGTTCCTGTTTAATAAATCTTATCGCTTCTTTCTAAAAAAATGATGAATAGCACACATTCTTTTAAACACCAAGGAGAGCGAGCCGCCATTTTGTGCCACGTTGTATTGTTTTAAACAGTTTCTAATAATTAAATTTTAGTAGTTGCTTAAAGAAAAAACCATTTCATTTTTAATGTTATTGATATTAACTGATTTTATTGTAAAAATCCAGGAACTTTTCTTAATCTTTGATGATTATGCGTTTTTACTATTAAAAACGATTTTATACAAGATCATGAACATGAAGTCTTTTATAATTACTTATTTTATCATTTTGCCCAAGTGCTTAGAAGTCGTAGTGAAAAACAACGTTTAACACAGGAACATCTGTAGCTTGAATTTGAATTACAATCAGTTTATTTCTTCCCAATATGATGATAATTTGTATATAACGTTATTTGTAATTTCACAGGAGAAATATTTTAAATATTCTCTCCACTGTGCTGTTGTTATTATTGGAAAAACCGTTACGTGCGTTAGCGGTTTTTGACACTATGAGGCCGCAGGCGCAAAATTCTAGAGCCTTCGCCCTTCCCAATGTCGTACATTCGCCGCTGTATTGTACGTCAAATAGATTTTGAGGCCCCCCAGGGTCTGGAGGAACGAGGCCAGCGCCTATAGAACCTGTGCGAAAAGCCGCCACTGGTTAAATGAAGAAAGACCATCGCGTCCGTATAATTGGCTCTTTAGACTGTTTTTAAATTTTTTAAAAAAAATTCCTATTTGTTTCATCAAACAAGTGACGTACCTCCTGAATTTTAAAATTTATTTGATAAAAGTAAAGGAAAAGAATTAAAATAATAACGCCACCCACACATCCTTGCTGAGGCAATCCATCATCTGGTAAACAAAAAAAAAAAAAAAATGGCGGCTTTCTAAACTGTGGGTCGAACAGAAAAATATTGACGTTGCGAAAACACTTCATATAAGTAAAAATGGTTAAGAAAATCATCTTAACTTAAAAGAGTTTGTTGAAATTTGTTAAATAACTATTTTTAACTGAACTTCGTTTCAGCTATCATTAGTTTACACTTCATTTTTGTATTTATTCTCCAACCTTAGTGTCCCGACAAAATTTATCAGGTCGAAATGGGGTCGCGAAATTTTTTCCACCCGAAAAGGGGGAAAAACTTGAGAAGCCCTGTTTTAAATAATATTGGGAATAACATTTAGGATATCGACTGTGCTGTCGTATTCCTTTTATAATTAACTTTCTAAAAAGTTTAGGGTCGTGATAGCTAGGGAGTGACTCGGCTTCAGAGTATGAGGTTTCAATGTTCGATACCGATTCCATCAAATATTCACCGCGAATCTGGTGAATGAGTCAAACGCCCCCACTTTGGTTCGGGGGCAGTTTCGGAGAATAAGGTGGACTGCGATTTACTTAGCAGGTTCTGCCCCTATGTATATATATGTATCGTGTAGCTTCGAAACGGGAGATGTTAATATAATTAATTAAACTTCTAAGTTTAAAAGTTATTCCGCAATTATTATAACATAAAATTATATACCTACATTGATCGTTCTGTTAGTTATGCACATACTCATATCCACTGAGAAACTCAGAATTTGTCATTCGCGATAGAGTTCTTTATTGCAGCATCTCTTTTTGGAAATTCTGTAGTTATATTACGTATTAAATTTTAAATATTCACATTTTTAATTGTGTATACCCATTATAAAACTTCCTACCAGCTTTGGGAAACACAACTAGTTACTTCTGATCGCTGCGAAAGTTGCAATTGAAACGAACTAAACTTTTTTGCACTCTTCTGTTTCACTTGATTGTTTCATGTTTGTAAAAATCGAATTTCGTAATCGTTTCTTCACTCACTTTCTGATGTGCGAGAGTTTTAAAATTGTGTACTCGTGTGTGTTTTCGATGAAAATACTTTATTTTAAATTTTCATACCTTAATTATCAATTAATCTAATTATTTAATTAAATTTTGATTTTATACATGTGGCGCCACGCATTTGACAAAAAAATGATTTCAAGATTCCATAATATTTAGAATAATGAATTATAAATTAAAGAGAAGAGAGTAGACATTGATTAAAATACAAAGAATTTCTTCTTTCTAGTACACTGATAAAAAAAAAGTGTTTTTAAAAGCCACTTTTATTAAATTTATTGAAGCTAGGGAAGATCGTTGTCGAGCGTGCAAAATTAGCAGTGCCGGAACGTTCTAAAAGTACTGCCAGAACGCTTTAACCTGGATGACAAAAATCGCGCTGTTTTAAGGACGTTTTCACAATTTTTTTCTTATTTATTTCTCTTGGGCAAAAAAGCAGTGCCGGAACGCCCTTCCTGTGCGTTCCGGCTCCACTACACCCCTGGTGCTGACAAAAAAAATAAGCATCTGTTCTCAAGGCAACGAAAGTCGCTTCGAAATGAGTAACAAAAAAAAATTCTAAATCATAAGTGAGAAGAGATTATCTGAAATTACACGGCAATTCTGCGTTTAGACGAAAACGATGGTAGCGACAAAAATCGATCTAAAATGAGAGGGGAAAACATTAAGCGACTACTTCACGCTTGAAGAAGTAATTTTTCAAGAATGTAACTGAAAAATATTTATTTAGAGATTCTATCCCAGAAAAAAAATCGTAGCACCTCTTCTTTTAAAGTCATTTTATGACTGTAATGTTTCCAAACGTAAATAACCTTTGAACATTCACTTAACTCCAGCTTCCTGTAAATATGTAAAAACTGCAGTGCTTCTTTTTCTGAGATCAAATGATTACCAAAATCGTTTCATCTCAGGCATGGCATGCAGCATTTTCGTTTATATATGATACTTTAATGTGATTTCGTTCATCAAACACTCAGAGCAGCGACAGCCTATTATTAGTGCAATTATATCGCATTCTGCATCTTGAGATAAGATGACAGATCACTGAGCTATGTAAACTTGAAAGGATTTCCTCTTACCCATTACGGTCTGCTGAAACGCATTCTTAATCGTTGAATCGGAGTTCAGGTTACATTTTAAAATCGTAACAAGCTCGGGTTATTCGCAGGCCAAAATCCTTCAATTCATTTCTCGAAAGAAATCATAAAGGGTTAACTTGCAGGTGGAGACTGCAATGCATATGGGTGATTTCCATTTCAACTACCGCTTTGAGGTTTCAAATTATTTAAAAGTCCATTTCAACAGTTTATTAGATAACGACGAAAAATTTTATTCGTTCAAAATTTTCCATTCAAATTGGGTTAATATTAGGAAGAAAAATGAAATAAGTCTTAGGAATTCAAAATTATTCTCATGATGATTACTGATGAAAGTGTGAAAAGTAATGAATTCGAAAAGTAAATATTGAATTGTTGGAAGATTTTATTGGCTATTTTTAAGCAATAAAGTGTATTATAGATTTTTTTCCTCTGTACTTCGCACAGTTATTAAAAAAGATATCGCTGCTGCAAGCAGGGCATGTTAAAAAAATTTTATGTATAAATGCATTTTTTAGACAACTCTGTAGAAGGAAATTCAGCTAGAAAAAAATTAGCTCTAACGAAAAACTTATCTTAAATATTTTAGATGAATTATTTAACCACCAAAATGTAATATTAAGTATTAATTCTGAAATAGTCAATTTTGCATTTAGTATGATCTATTTTGAATTTGTTTGAATTGCATTGAACATGTGATGAATTGATTTTTCTGATTTAGTTTTAACATCACATGAAGTGATTAACGTATTTATAAAAAAATTAAATTAATCTTTTGAGAATAAAAAAAAATATCTGTAACTTATAAAATTGCATTGTGAAATATGCATGGAAAATGCGCAATTTGCTCTGTTATTTAGCATGTTATCCATAATTCTTTCTTTCTCTTTAAATTCTTTCTTTATAAGATAAATCTCTTAATTAATTAATATGCATAAGATGGCAACTTTTTCTATAATTCTTAGTTTATCTCAATCCGAAATCATTGCATTTTATGCTGACCTTAGCAAGCACTAAGACGCTTTCTTTATCGAAAAAGTGTGAATTTCTTGACTCACAGCAAGCATATTAATGAGGTTCAGATGCCTTTATTTAGTACTAGAAGCCTTCGGCGACCAGTTTGACCGCCGGAAATAAAATTTCAACTGAATATCTTATGCATAATTTTATATTTATGGTTCCCTTAACAAAGTATTTTTAAACTTCAAATTGCTGTAGACATTAATCCGCTTTCTTTTCGTAGCCTTGCTCTTGTACAGTTCCTTGTCTACATTAACGTAAAATACGCATTTGACTTCAATATTAAATGAGCGCGGCACATTTTACGTCGAATGCTAATTGGCTTAAATCACGCTGATAAAAAGAATTAAAACATAGCAACGTTTATCTTTCAGTTCACTGGATTTTATTTAATTATTTACTTACTATCTTGAGTACTTCCTTTACAGATTTCACAGAAAAATTGTCTAAATAAAAGAAGAAAGTAAAATCCAGTTAGATATTTTCTTAGCTTCCAACAATGCAAGAGAAGCATGCAATTAAACATTTCTTTAAACGATGAAAACGGTTTGAAATGCATTGCAACAATGAAAAGTATTGTTGTAAATTATGCCAATTTTTTTTAATTGATTACAATTAGAGAAAAAAACTTAATTGATATCATTGAAAAGGTAATTTTTTAAATGTTCAGACGGTGTAAAAATAATTTTTGTGCTGTAATTGTTTTGGAAGTTATTAAGGAAAAACCGCTAAAATTTAGCTTAATTTTTAATTAATTAAAATTTCAAAAAAAAAAGCCTCCGAGTGCACATTTCCATCCTCCAAAGTATGTTTGGGCCAAATTTCGTTGCTCTAAGCCTGGCGGTCTGTCCTGTAGAGCACCAATACACACACAGACATTCTCTTTTATTTTTAGTCGATATTCTTATATTTAATAACACTCAAGCAGTGTATTTCGAATTTTTCTGTTCTCTTTTTTTCTCACTCTCTCTGTGGCATGGAAAACATCGAAAATTATGCCTAAAAACCATTCTTTGTCAAGTTCAAGATATTGAATTGGTTGCAATTATGCAATCTAGACCTTGCTATGGATTTCACATTTACTATTGTAAACGCTACCTTAGTGTGTGTGATGCAAAACTGAATAATCTTCAGTCTGTAGTACAACAGATAACTAATAATGCAGTAATTAACTTTGGGAAACTGAAGCATTAGAATTTTTATGTAAAGTTTAGCAAAAATATCTGTATCTCAGTATGTATATTTTGGAGATAGTTTACCGTTGCATAATTGCATCGCATCGACATTTAATTTATATGGATAAAAATTTAGATAACTTTTTTTTAATGTAAAAAGTATGAAAATTGGGATTTTTTTTTTCTTTTCCTCTGGCCTCTGTTTTTATGTTTATATTTTTTAAGAAACAAATAATAACCTAAATATATAATTCGCTTTATTTTTAAAATTACTATTATGTTAATACATGGAGTAGCTTCGAATAGATACATTGTTTTCATATGCACGATTGCACACGCGCGCGGCCAACCACAGGCACACAAAATATGAACAAATAAACTATAAAAGTAAAAAATTATTATGAAAAATGAGCATCTTTAACTGTTTGAATTCGATTTTAGAAATCTGTTTTGGCTAGCAATGCCTCGTGGGGGAAAAATGACTTTTCATTACGCCAACAAAACATTTTCTTTGGGATGTCTGCGATTTTTTTCTGTTACATATTCACTTCTCCAATTTGTTATCGTTCTCATACATCTTTTTTTTTTTAATATTGCAGTTTAAATTTGCCAAACGTAGCAATTGGAGATAGTCTTCATAAGGCCGTTAGTAAACTTGAAGTCAAATTTCTTAGATAATGAGTCCGACCGCAATACGATAAATTAAATTTTTTGATGCCATATTTCAGTTTCTTTCCTTTAAAACGGAAAGCGAGAGGAATGTAAAGAAAAAGACAAAACCCACGCGCTTTGCAGTGGCAGTTTGTGCATTATAATCGTAGCTGCGCTTTAACTTCTAAATTAAACATGCTTTTATTTTCATATTTATTCATAGAAAAATTATGGTATTACTAAAACAAAAAAACATAATAGAATATTATTTATTGGTATTGTTCAAATTATTTGAAAGCAAAATTCATTCTTGCTCTGTATTAAGCGGGAAAAAACTTCTTTCTTATTGGTATTTGTGAAATTTAAAAAATAAGTTTTATCATTTGAAATGATTGAAAATGCTTTTTTACTCTATTCTGGTTCATAGTGCTGATGAGGAAATGCTACATTTTATTTAATATTAAGAGGCTATTTTCAGGTTCTTACATTTAACATAAGAATTATCAGAGGATTTTTATCCATATTAGTATTTTCACTGAAAACATAATTTAAACTATTTTCTGTTATAATTTTCAACAGATCAACTAACTTACAATATGCATGGATATCGAATGAGTTAAATTTTATAAGTTATAGAGTGAAATATAATAGTATATGAACTTACAAAAGATTTCGAACGAACGCAGCATGGCAAAAAGGAGCTAAACTTCTTGACGAATAGTGTCATTTTACTATTAATAGCTCCTGGCTGAAAAGAGATATGCATATATTATTGATGGAATATAAAAGAATGACACTGTGAAAAAGACAGTTCTGTTAAAGTTCTTCACTCTCCTAAGTATGCCTCAAAAAGGATTCCATATTAGTTTAAAACAAAATAAGAAAATTGTGCTCGATTGTCGATGATACATTTATACAGGGTATTCAGAAAGGTCGTTTACAAACTTTAAGGAGGGGTCAGGCATACAGATAAATTTGCAACAGATCATGGGGTCGAAAACATTAAGGCGTGCCGCTACAGAGAGCTCTTTGTCAGTGAATTATGTAAAAGAAAATGATACATCAGATGAAGTGTATAACACTGATTGAGTGAATACAAATTTACAATAGCACAACAACCCAGTTGCATGCAGCATCTAAAGTGACCATTTATTTTTTCCCTCAAAACGGAACATTTTTAATTTTTAGGTAATATTATGTGACTTCAAGAAAACACATGTTTCTTCAGTTTTTATTTATTAATGAAAAGAACAGGAATAAACATGTGAAAATAAATAATTCATGTGATCTTACATTTTTCTTACGAAGACTTTTTTGTTACAGTATATTTGATGTTGATTTAAAATAAGAGTGAAATTTTCGGCAGAATTTCTTAAAATTTATTTTGGTAATTAATATTGCTCTATAAAATGAGACTTGCAACTGTGTTTTCTAGCTCGTCCACAACTTATTAATAAGAAAAAAAGTCCTTCCTACGGTGCATAAGTGCCTGGCAGGCGTAGAATAAATTTAATAATTATACGAAAGTTCATATGATTTAAATTATTGGCGTGAAAATGTTTGAACAGTTCCACGTTACGACTAGGGTTTCTGATTTCCCGGCCTTTTTTACTTCCCGGGAAATTCCGGGGACAAAGTAATTCCAGGGAATGCATCAAAATTTGAAAAAATCTAAAATATTGTTATTTTAAATTGATATAAATAATAATTACACAAAATAAGAATATTCATAAATTCCAAAATTTATACTCCTTTATATATTGAGCTACAAAATACAAAAAAATATATTAATCATTCATTTTTAAAATATGATTTAAAAAAACATAAACAAATTACGCTTTTATCACTCAGCCTAGTTCTTAGCTTTGTTATGATCAAACAGACAGCAGAAAAGCTCTTAGCTTCATATGATGTTGGAGGAATTTTTTTCAAAGCCTCACCAAGTTTTATACTATTTGATAGTCGATTTTCTTTTGGGTCAAGTCAAGTTTTTCTTGCTTCACTTTCTATCTGAAGCTAGATTTCTTGCCAGTTGAACAACGTAGAACCTTTGTCTTTGAGTGGGTCGCTTTTTCTAATTTTTCGGACAACGTTAAAGATTTCTCTTCCCAAGTTTACGTGCTCTCTTCTTCTGATTACGAAGAGTTGAATAGTAATTCGTCTTCCTCTCAGAAAAACGTTTTCATAAGTATTTTAGCTTGTTGAATCAAAGAGCTTTTATTTGGTAAACGTGAAAGATCTACAGCAATTGCAGCGGCATCATACTTTCTTCCAAAATGTTGATATTGCATTTATCCAACTAAACTAACATTGCGTCTCTCACGAAGCTAATACATTGGAATAATCACGGTATTAATAATCTCGGTTCTTTCAGTACTATTGTTTAGCAACGCATTCGAAAACCCTCCGCGCTTTTGCGCATGCGCCGGACGGAATTATTTTCATCAAAATAGGAGGAAAGTGATGAATGGAAGGGTGATGTTTACATTTTACTGAGCGTGATCTAACAAAAAACTCCGTAAATGCGCTCATACACCCTTTGCGGTGTAAAATCGTTCAAAAGTGTTAGTCTCGGAATCCGTTGCTGAACAGTAGAACTTACGTAAGATGTTTCTAGATAAAGGGGAAAGAGAATTAAAGAGCACATTTTAATTTCAAATATCTCATGAATGCTGAATACGCAAATAATGAAGGATATAAAAATTTGATTTATTTTCGGTTTGCTCCAGTTTTCGTTCCGGCAAAAAATAACGTTTTTTTTTCAAAGACATGTATTCATTTAATTTTATTATAGTTTATAATTTTGCGTATCTTCGCTTTTGTTCCCGGGAATACAAAAAGGAGGAAAATCTTACGATTTCCCGGGAACCCGGGATAGCAACCCTAGGTACGACTTTCGGTTTAAATATTCCCAGTGTTTCATTCTGTCACTTCATGCGGTGTAATATAGTTAAATGCGAGATAGCAGGCTTCTGACCAACTTGCATATGTGTGACACGCTCCGTCATCGCCGGGCTACTAGACATTAACATCGGTGTTTTTTTTTTAATTTTTGGCGCCTTCTTGCTTGAAATTGTTATCGTGGGTTGCTCTCTTTCTGAAAACGGGACGTATGGGTGTCCGGAGGCTGTGCTTGGGAACAACGGGACAGGCTATGAAAAAACGGGACTGCCCTGTTCAAAACCGGACGTATGGTCACATTGAGCATGACAGATATGACATTGGCAAGTAGGACGCAACATCAGCAACAAATCTTTGGAATATTTAAAGTAAGAGTTCAAAAGATTTGCCATCTGAGGCGATACTCGTTTCGCATGTTATCACTGTACAAGAGCCCTCTGTAGCGGCACTCCTTCACGTTCCGGACCCCATGTTCTGTTACAAAATTCTTTGTTTCTGTGTACCTAACTTCACCTTAAAATTTGTAAACAACTTTTCTGAACACTCTGTATACTATTTGAAAAATTAAGAAATATAGGAGTGCGGCAGTTCAGCAGTGCCTATGCATGGATTGCCCTTGATGACCGGTGTAAATTAAATATTTTCCTTTGATACCGTTATACAAAGCTAAAATCTGTCTTACCAAATTTATTTCGATCCATCTCAGTGGATAAAAAATACTGAAGTAATAATTTATCTGTTTTGATGAATCAGTGTGATTTATGTTTTGCTGTTCGAATACTCCGTGTGAAGTCGGTACAGAGATTAACGCAATAAACATTTCCAGAGGTGGACAGAGGGAAAGGATGGATCGGCCGGCCCTGCTGTCGGATTCCTCAGTCTGAAAAGTGCACGAGAGCTTGCCTGCAGGTAAGATATTTATCATTTATTAATAAAGATGCGATTAATATTATAAAACAGTAGTTGAGGTTTTGTTTATTTTCAAAAAATAAAACGTGCCGTTCATGGAAAATAACGGTTTGAATCAACAGAATTCAAACTGTATTCACAGTGCATCTATTTTAACAAGCATTTACAATGCAGTTTTGTTTTTAAGACGATTCTTTTCATTAATGTTTTCAAAAACTCCCCTCCTATTTTTTTATGAATGATAGAAACATAAAAAAAATTGTCTAACTAATAAAAATAACTGATATAGATTAAATAAAAAAGTTGGATTATACCTAGTACCATGCCAATGAAATGCTTCGTTGTCTATAAGACATTCAAACTGAACTCGTTTTCCAATAGTACCATGCCAATATTCTTACAAGACCGAAATGAAAGCATGGAAGTATAATCGATAATATTCGAAGATACGAAATGCCATTAACACACATCTCTTAAAAAGAACAATGTTTCTTTTTAGAACTGAAAACTGGAGATTTTTTTTTTTTGAAAAAAACCGAGCATGTGTAAGGCTTGGTATATGATAATTATATTATTTAGTTTATAAACTCTTTAAGAAAAAATGGTTCATAAGTATCTTAAATTAAAGTATGACAAATATCGTTAAAATTCAACGTCGAATTTTCTTAAACAAATGGAATTTAAATTGTAAACTTATAATTTAAGATGTATAAATAGTTATCTTAATGAACCGCTTTTAAATGAATTTTTTTAAAAACTTAAGATGAATTTACTTAACCGGATTTAATTGAATTGAGAATTTTGCTTTAAAAAACCGATTATTTTTCTAATTTTTTTTCCTCTCAGGCGCAGTCTTTACTTGATCTCACAACTTCATGTCGGAGAAGTGACGAAATTGCTTTCTACACTTGCATTGAAAGGCAAGAAGGTACAATGATGTTTAATTTTTCATAAGTTATGCCTAACATCTTGTATTATTTTATACGAAACAAAGTTTTTTCTTTCTAGTCATTGTTTTCTATTTTTTGTGCGTATTTCATGCATCATTGTTTCTATTAAATAATGTTTTAATATGAAAATAATATTTGTGAAACCCGTGATTTATTTCTTCTAATATTTTTCCTTCACTTTAAAGATTAAACACAGTGTTACGCAAATTAAATGTTTTAAAGCTTATTCTTTAAGAAAAATGTAGCGAATTAAATATTTTTCTAACTAAATGATAAATTTTCATATGAGAAATAAAGTCATATATTAAGCTGATATTACTTTTTAAGATGATTATATACACAACAAATGATATTTGAACTTCTGTGTCTCTCTAGTATTAAAGTGAGGTTGCTGAAAACAACGTTACACGACTAGAAGAGTTGTGACCGTCTAGGACGGCTTTTTAGCCCTCCAAACATATCCTATTGTCACAGATTTACTAACGAAAGTTATAGTAGAAAATCTCATGTACATTAGCAGAGTGCTTAAGAAATTAAAAAGAAGCATCAAAAACAGAACTGATGAACCAATTGACACTAACCTTCATTTAATAATAACCTTACTTTTAACAATTACTTTCGTTTCGTCCGAATAAAACTACACTAACACTAACTTCCAACTACACTGATACTAACTACACTTTCCACTACACTAACTTCCAACTCATCCTTGAAGTGAGGGTAATGAATCAGCATAAATAAAAAAGAAATAAAACTACTAACTCGGCTCAACTTATATATAAAAAACACCATGAATAAATTGCCACGAACTTTCGTTTTCATAAATAACTTTACTTTGCTTTTACCGAGAGAATAATGAAAATAAAAAAGAAATGAAACAGGTGTAGTCATTTTATTTACCTTTACTCCAATCCAGCGTGAATAAGTGAAATTTACGATCCCATAACTAATTTTTGCTTAGCTTTAATAAATAAAAAAAAAACTGTCTGATTTCTTTGACGCCATAACAGAAATCGGGTTTGAGCGTTCGTTAATGACGCAGATCAAAGCGGCGGAGTTATTTTTAACTCCTCCCAGAGCAGAATATCTGGCACGTAGCCAAACCAAACCACGTGAGCATTACTTCCACGCATGGACAATTTTAATATAGATTGGTTATAATCCGTGGCTTTATTATTACTGATGAATATATCATCTTGAAATAATCACAGATTTGAGAGAAAGCGTCTGTTACAAATAAAAAAAAGGAAAAACGATGGAAAATACAGCATTAGAAAAGTTAACGATGGAAAAATTAAAACTATGAAAACATCGTTCCTCTTTCATTTATGTAATGTAGATGAAATAAAGAATTAGTTCACAATTCTCCAACTTCGGATTTTTGGTTTAAACCCTTCTGAAATGTGTTATGAGCAATTTACAGGCTTTTGTTCTACTTTCATCTTTTAGTTATAAAATAAAACTATATGATCCAGATACTTTCGGATTTTCACATTTTTTAGAATTTCTCCGGAAAGGCTAGACAAAATGCTCTTAAACTTCGACCATGTAAAGAATAGGCTCTAACTCACATTTTAAAGTGAAGATTTGGTCACGAGGGTATTTAGAGGACCGACCATAAATTGATGAAGGCTAAAAGGGAATTTCGACTCATCCCGTTTCAAAAATGCTGATTCAATGTTTTTGGTAAATAAGCACATCGCTTACATGTATTTTCATAAAAGTAGCAAGTATATTCTGAAAGATATAAAGGTTTAGCGTAATTTTTCTTTCACAACTTCAAAGCCACTTATATAAGGCAACTTATATAAAAATTTCAGTTGAATACCGTTAAGATTTAGAAAGATATTGGCATTACAATTCTAAGAGAAACAAAATGATGAGGGTTTTTACTCAAATTTATATATTTTAAACCTGAATCTTCGAATAGTAATCACGTTGAACTGCAATTAAAATTAGGAATTTTATTTATAAGTATACCTGGGTATTCAGTACATTCAATCTTTATTAAATTCTATAAAATTATTTGAAAATCCAAGTTTAAAAAAGATAAATTTGTGGGAAACCATCATTTTGTTTCTCTTAGAGAGAAGCAGAAATTCTGCTCACTGAAATACCGATATCTTTATAAATCTTAATGATATTCAATGGAATTTTTTATATAAATTGCCCTATATATCTGGTTTTGAAGTTATGAAAGAAAAATTACGGTACGTCTCGCACATGCACAGTAAAAAATTATTTACTACAAATACTCATATTTCCTCTAATATTCAGAGTATTAACTTAAAATTTTAATAGAATGCTTCTCTAACACATGTCAAGTATTCTGTAGGTTTCTTATTATTTGGTGGAAAACTCTGCGTGTTATAAGTAAAACACATGCGGAAAAATTTGGGATTTTTTAAGAAAATTTTTATACCTTCCAGAATATACTAGCTATTTTTACGAAAATGCATATAAGCAATGTGCATATTAAGCAGAATTTGAGAATTTTAAAACTTTTTGCTTGTATTTTTAAAATTTCTCTATTTTATGCCGTTAATCGAAGTTATGACATATTTTTTTCTTTCTGTCACAAAGCTGGAGAGCAATGCTGTAAAAATGCCCAAACAAGCATCTGCCACGAAGCATGTAAAAATGTGTTCGTGGGTTCCTATACTCCTACCAAAGCAGTGCGAGAAGAGGTCCACCGATACTGCTCCGAAGGAAACCCGAAAGTCCAACAGTGTGTCCATTCCTACATTCACGTCACTCCGGCCGATCATCCATTTAGAAGTAAGTGCATATACATCTTTGCCACCGTATTATTTTATTCGCTTTATACAGAGTGATTCAAAATTTATCGCACAGACTGCTGGGAACGTACGAAACACAAAAGAAGCCAAAACCACATAAGAAAGAATGACGCAAACGCCACCTGGATGGGCTAGATGGCATTATTCGATTACGCTGTGATTGGATTTCAGCGCTAATCATTTAAACTTCCGACTGCACACGAAGAACATGCAACGGCTTCTATACCGTAAGGTAGTTGACATGCCTCTTGTGTATGGAACAACTGACGGCAGCAGAAGAGCAACGGCCCGATTGCATGCGGAACGGTACCTGAACAGACGTGTACATCACCTAATGTTTGTGAATATGCGCCGGAACATTGTTTCTGTGTATAGGTTCCAACATGATGAACTCCGGCTCATTTTGCCATTGTTGATTATTTGAACAGAACCTTTGGAACTCGATGGATAGAGTGGTTGACTTGTCCAATGATGCCACAATTGCCCGATTTATTTAGACTAGATTTTTTCTTGTGGATGACCCTGAAAGCCTTTGTGTACGAGACGCCTGTTGATTCTAAAATCGACCTTGTCGCAAGGATCAACATTGCCGTATCAAGTTGTGCTAATCCATATAACGCCGCTGTGAAGAGTGCATGACTATGAACAGTAAGAACTGAACAGTTGGTGTGAAACTGGACCTGTGAACATATTTGTCCAAGTATCGCCATATAAAAGAGTTTTCATCCAATTTTGGCTTGGCATTTCTGCTCCTTCGTGTATCCTCTAGCTCATCTGGGTGGTATTTCTGATCAAACTTTTCTATGTGATTCTGACTTGTTTTTGTGTTTCTGCCTTCCATAATAGTTTATACACTGAATTTTGAATCATCTTGTTCAGTGGCGAATCCAGGCGGGTGGCTATCGGGCAGCACCCCCCCCCCCCAGTGCTAAACGAAAATTCTTGATTTTATTTAAAATAAATACAACTGTTTGTTCTTAATTTTCACTTAAAAAATAATAAAATCGTGACAACATTGCTTTCTGGCTTGACAGGCTCGAAAATTTTCCTACTTTTCTAGTCATTCCACTTGTACCTGTAGCGTTGAAGCGGTAGAAAACATTTTTTGGCTAGTTATTTCATTGTGTTTTTTATTAAATTATCGAAAGTATTGTAGTGTTCTTTGTGATTATTATTGTCAGGTGAGGAAAATCTGTAAAGTTAAAGTGTTTTGGTTTACATAAGCCATGAGGTTTGATATTCGTCACTACGATACAAAATTTTTATGACCTCAGCCCCACCCAGGCCCGAATCCTGGATTCGCCACTGATCTTGTTTATAGTATATGTCAGCATGCCTAATAGCAGGACATATTTATATGTTGTTCCATATGATACAATACGTAATTGACATTATCCTGATATTTTCACTAATAGAAGATGTTTTCATGGTTTTTCTGGTTGTAGACTGCTATCATACTGAACCGTTACTTCCTTTATTTAAATATTTATTTAACTAGATGTTGTATCGAAGTTTCATTAAAAGTAAAACTTTTATTGTCCAACGTGCGAGATAATTTAACAACCTTTTACAAATTAGATTAATTCAGTTTTAAAAAGCATAGTTTTCAATTAGAATATGTAACACAGAATCTGCATCCAAATTAAGTTCGATCCATTTTAATATATTAATAAGTTCATTTATTTATGTAAAGAAAAATGTGATTGGTGGAATTAATCTTCCTGAAAATTTACAAAAAATAGACTTCGCTTTAGAATTCTTTAAAGAAAACTTGAATAATAAAAATGAATAATTTGACTTCCTTCAGACATGCATTGTTGTGATCGATCTCCTTCTACTCAATGTCGAGCTGCTTGTAAGGAAACTTTAAGATCAGAGACAACAACTCAGGAAATTGTGGATGGACTTACTCGAGGAGGTTGTGGGCCGCCTCTTCCTCAGGTAAGATGATGGTGATAACCATGTTAATTTTATTTTTAATGCAAAATGCACCTACGCTCATACAATAAAATTCCGCAACCGTAGCGCTTTATTGGTATCCCAAGGCAACAGATAACTTTTAGTTATGCTTTCTATCCCACCTGAATGATAACTTGGAAACAGCTTCATTCTTAGAACATTACCTAACAGTGTTATAGTTCGATCACTTCGTTCATGAAGGAAATTTTGACGATTAGATACGACAGAACTAAAAAGAAATTATGTCTATGGGATTATTCAGTTGTTACTATAAAATATATTAAAAATCAAAGATGATATAGTTAAATTTGTGACTTAATACTTAGATAAAATTATACCTAAAATGATATTGTACATTCAAAACTAGTGATTGATTCATCATTAGCATGATGAAACATTTGCAAAGAAATGGCTGAGAAAGAGGCATTCTGCATCCTCTAAGAGTTGAGTTTTTTTAAGAATTTTCACATCTCTTTTTGAAAGACGGTTTTACTTTTACTTCCTCACAAACAAAGAGAAAGCATTATAATCGTCGAAAACTTCGACACTTCCATGATGTCCATGTTTCAGATGTCCTGGAGTTTGAAGAACTGTCCACGTTTTTAGACTCGAAATGATGTTTTTTATGCCAAATTGTAGATATATATAAAATTTCAGACAAAATCCATTAACGGGAGAAGCATTTCTCTATTTTTACTTTCTCGTATACGAAGTATACAAAGGGAAAGTATTGTAATCGTCAAAAAATTCGAATTCGAGATTTTGACGAATCTCCACGTTTTAGACCTCCCCGAGTCCGAAAAACACAATTTGCATGCTCAAGCTATTTAGCGATAGCGAATGAGGTCATTTTCTCCTGTTTTCTTTTCGCTGGCTCACCCTTTCGCATTAGCGGAGCTTGCTAGAGTTTGATAGAAAATATATATTGCTAAGTTTTAATACAAACGCATCTCTTTGAATTTGATTCTTCACCTAAGTATTTTACAATCGCTATAATCTACAGTGAAAAACCTTCTGATAGTCATTACATTCTGGGTTACAGTAGGTTCGAATTTTTTATCCACGCTGGGGGAGGGGGAATGACAAATTTTTGAGAAGTATACGAGAAAGTTTAGGGGAGGCCACTCCCGCTGGTTATATGTGTATGTTAATTCAATTACTCAGAAACGAAACAGTATAGATGAATGAAACTTGGTTTGTAGTCTTTGGACCAAAAATAAAAAATTAATTTTAAATATCAATAAAAGTGCTTCAAATGTTAATAAAAAAATAACTATTTAGTTAATTTTCACGAAACTATCATTAACACCTTCCTTATGAGTGATATATTGAGTAATTTGGATACATAGCGTACAAACTATTTTTTGTATTTCTCTTTTATCTATATACATTTACTAGCTAATATACCCGGCGTTGCCCGGGGTAAAAACATTTTCAAGTCTAAGTACTTACAACACTTTAAACTTAATAAAACAGTTTTTCGTAGCAGTGTCTTTCGTTGATTTTCGGTCGTCACCCCAGTGTTGTCTAATCCCCTCTTCCAGCAATTACACCCCTCTCTCCATTTTCTCTCCGTAATTTGAACAACCTGACACGGATCTAGCAATCTTTGGTACTTCATTTTTCCCACTCCATCTTTGCTAAGGCGACAATAGAAGCTCTTTCAAATCTTTTGTTTTTATTACTATTATCCGGATTACAATTCTCTTCTTTTTAAATGTTTTTACCGTAAAAACACAGCATAGTGTTCTTCCTTTTTCTCTTTTACACTTACTCTCTCTTGCACACTTATTAGGATCACTTAAAAATTTCTAAAATTAAATGAAATATCGCATAAAGAGTGTAATTAACGTCATTGGATTGCGGTTCAAACATATTGGAAGGGGTACATGCTACAAAATTAGAGTGGAATTAAAAATAATGGCTTTCTCCTTATATCAAAGAAAATAATATTTTTTCATAACATTAACAGTGAAAAAAAATGCTAGAATGAAGGATTTTATAAAAAAAATTGTTTTGAATTTAGTTACAATAATAGCAAGCATTGTTACAAATTGTGTTTGAAATTAATTTTGAAACTATTGTTAAAATTGGGAGGAAAGATTGGATGACATTTAAAAAGATGATTTTCTGCTCTTTAAGATGGTATATAAATCATCTTCCTACGATATATAATTGAGAAGTTATTGGCGAAAAATTGAGAAAAAACTCCAAAAATTGGCTTAATTTTCGTGCTTTAAATAAATATCTTAAGAAATAGTTATTTTTAAAAGCACAATTGACCTAGAAAGGCTCCCCCAGAATATCATATGCAAATTTCATGTCGCTACCGTTCACCATTTATGAGGAGTTCTTGTGACAGATAGATCGATAAAACATCTTTTTTCTTCCTAGGTTCTCTCCCTTCCCCCAGTAGCACAGAGATATATAATATTTTCACAATGTTATACAATATTATGAACACTGACTACCGTAACAGTATTGCATGAATCAATATTTCCGAGATACTAAATTTTCACAAATAATATAAAAACAATGTTTTTTTGTTAAAAAAAATCTTCATTTTAACTCAGGATATCACTCGATTGGAGTTTTATTTCAAAAATCTCCACTGGAACAATTATTCTTTAAGATGCTGAATATTATATCATACTATACAATACAATGCATACGAAATTTTAATTTCTACATTTATTGATATTTATCAGTATTTTAAGGTGAAGTTATTCTTACTGTCAGCAGATGGCAGCATGATCATACTGTGACACTATATTTATCAGCGTTGAATCATATGTCCGAAAAAATATTTTAATGTTCATTTGAATAATAATGTTTACACAATCATTTTGTTTTACTGTATATAAAAGGCAGGCCGGATTCAGCTAAGGAAGTTAACCATAAAAAAGCTCTCGCGTATGGATTAACTATTGTTCTGTGAAAAAAATTAAGTTTTATTCTCATCGTAAAAATATGCACCTTATTTATTGTTGCGAATCTTGTATTTGATTTTCAATCAGTACTACTTAAAGGCGTCTCGAGAACATTGAAAGAAGAATAAATAAATTTCAAAACTATTTTAAAAACTTTCAAACATTTTATTATAAATACATTTAAACCTTATTGCCTTAATTTATTAAATTAGCAAACTTAGATATAAGAGCTAAAATTGCTTCCTCTTTGACTTCAAATTTCATTTTGAACTCGAAATTGTAACTATAATTTATAAAAATTTTAATTTTTTAATTTCGTAGAAACTGGACTAAGTAATTACTTAGTCCAGAGATTCAAATTTCATGTCGCTACCGTTCACCGTTCAGGAGGAGTTCTTGTGGCCACATGTACTGTGTAACATTCTTGTACACATGTATTTTCTGTTTTATAATTATAGATTCGTGTGTAAATTATTGTAGCAAAAATTTAACCCAATGTGGAAATCAGGAAAAACATAATTTTTTAAAAAAATTTCAAGATGGAATTAAAAAAATTGTTCTTTGGATAAAGAAAAGTTCGAAGTTATTGTCGGAAAGCATCAAAATTAAGAAATCAAATAACAGTGACAGTCAGGGAATAAGGTATAGATATTTTTAGAGTGCAGTAGAACCCCGGGAATCCGAACTAATTGGGGCTGACCTTTGTCCAGATTTCGGGGAATTCGGATTATTCTGGAAATTCAGTAAAATACTCTTGATATATATATATATATACCAAATGCAGTAGAGTATTGACTCTGGGTACCCTGTGAAGAATTCGAATTGGTGCATACGGCGATTCGCACGGTACAGTGGTCAACAAATTCAGAGTGAAAAACAGATATCTGAGTTTGCTTCTACTAATTAAGGTGCTCTATTCATTCTTAAAGACCAATTCGAGTACTTCTTTTAAGTTAGGAATAAACATTAGCTTTATTTCTGATTCCTAATTCTTATTTTTCCTTCATTTTTCAGGAAAAGAAAATTTAAAAAATGGTGTTCGGATTATCCGAAATTTCGGATTCCTGGGGTTCTACTGTACTTTTATAAATGCCAGTGGAGAAGAACACTTATGTGCAATCATTTTCGACCACACTTTATAAGGAATTTTCTTATGTGGAAGTATATGTGAAAGTCGAAGGAGGAACACTTTCGCTATTTTTATTAGATTGTGTGCATATTTCTTTTCTAGAAATGCAATAATCAAATTCATAGTAATATATAATAACTTAGACATAATGCGCGAAGAAGTTGTAATTATTGTAAAACTGCCGGGTTTGTAAAAGAGTTGAATTTGTAGAGTTCTATTTTATTCTTACTTACCTTTTGTGATTTTTTTTATATCCCTTGTTATAACAAAAGTAGTAACAACGATTCGACGCATTTTTCCATTTTAATAACTGATCATTTCTTACTGTCTGGACGTAATTTTTTCGAACTTTTTTCCAAGCAGCAATGGATTAGGTAAGTAACTTTGGCGCCAAAGTAACTTTTTTGCATTATGTATTTAGAAAATGATTATGTTTTATAAATGATTTAAAGAAAATTGAAAATAACAAAGGACTGCTTTGGCTTTGAAAGACTTTTCGTTTATTTTCATGTTTCATTTTTAGTGTAATGTTGTGCAAATGTTTCTGATAAGTGGATTTTAAAAATACGACTTCGAAAGGTATTTTTATTACAAAAAACCAGGTATTTTAGTTATATTCTGAAGGAAATATGTTGTCTCTCCCTGTAGGTATCATTAACAACGACAAAATACAATAGATTATCTTATCTGAAATAATTAGGATAAAATTCTTCAAAATGACACCATTTCCATAATGCAGAAAGGAGTTTCTCCTATCTATTGCTTCAAGTATTGCATAATTTAAAAAAAACTTATTAATTACTGCATAGTGAACTTGATGTATCTAAAAGATTTTTGAAGTCTCGAAAATAACTTATGCTCCTAGGTTAATTTAATTCAGAAAACTAGTTAAAGCTCTCATAAAACTCAGGAACAGCATAACTTCAAAGCAATATTTTTTTAAATGTTATATTTTTGACAATACTGCATATTTTGAAAATAAATTTGTATGAGTAAAATACAAAGTTTTGTAAAAATGACAATCTTTCGTATAGAATCTATAAAAACTTTATGATGCTTTAAAAAGTACTTGAATCGAAATTCTGAAAAACTTAAAATTACAGCTTAAGGCTGTAGTATGTCTTACTTTAAATGAAAACGTAACATGAGAGACGCCATGATGCTCTACGCGTAATTGAGTAGTAAAATGTGCACTTTTGAGTACCATGACATCTGGTATTTCTCTCTCAAAATTTTCCTGTTTCCAGCTGAAAATAAATCTTTATAACTCTAATTTATGACAGAGATATTATTCTTCAGAAATGCTTTTCAAATTCCTGTTTTTGAGGAACATAAACTCAAGAATTTATTTTACAATAAGACTCATTTTATTTTAATTCATTTCTCGTTTTGTCTGTCTCCTTTAAAACTTATAACAAAGTCTCAAAGAAATTATTGCATTGTAATCAACAATTTTTACATTTTTCCTTGCTTAGTAAGTCGCTCTTGAAGATTTTATCGTTGTTTTTTTCTCGTATGAACATTTCATTTAAAATATGTATAACAGTTTAATTTTTATCACTATTAGGATCGATTGTGGCAGTGCTTTTTGATCAATTCTGCAGCTAATGAACCTGGAGGCTCTTTGATACAGTCAGAAAAAGTGGGAATGGATAGTGCCAAACTACAGTGTTGTTTTAGAGCAGCCACAATCAACTGCCAGCGACTATGCATTGAAGTACTTACTGCTCTACTTTTATTTAACTTGTCATGTTTCATGTTTTTAAAATAGAAATTTTGTAATTCTTCACTCACTTTCTGATGTGCTAGAGTTATGAAATTCTACACAGTTGCTTGTTGTGAATTTCAGAAAAATTGATTACAACATTCCAGAATAATTATAATAATGAATTATGAAAGATATTAAAGGTTGAAAAGTAGAAAAAGATAAAGAAAGAAAATTCTTTTTAAAAAAACACGCTTTTATTAGTGTACAAAATTGTGTAAAATATTTTTTTAATCAGAAACCTTGAGGTCAAAGCAAGAATTGTAAATGTGTGAGCCGCTGAAAACAGTGTGATAAGGAAATTAAGCTACATTTAATATAAAAAAAATGATTAAGCATTCATCCTCATTACAAACATCTAAAATTTATGAAGCATCCTTAAGTATTCATTAAAATTTAAAATACTGTAAAGCACCATTTATACGTCTTTCAAGGGACTCACGTAAAACTACTTATAAATGAAAAGACGTATAATCGAAATTTTACTAAACAACTTTCATTATTACAAACTTAATGCTATAATACAAATTGATTTAAAAGCATTAATTTTAAAGTTTTTTACGGTAGTGCTAATATAATACTACATAGTACGGAAATCAATAATGAAATTTTAAAATTAAACATTTATCATAAAAGTGAGAAAACTTTATTGCATATCTTGAGTACTAATTTTAAACATTATACTACAGCGTGTACACAAATGAAATGGTACATTTCAAAAATTAATAGTAATAAAAAAAAACTAAAAATTTTGGAACTACGTTTTTTTTAAAAAATGAGAGCGCTAACTCAAAAAGATTTTTTTAGATAGGTAACATGCCATTTCGGTGGTCTAGGGGTCGTAAATTACTGGAAATCAAAAATTTTTTTAGAGCCATTATTTGAGAAAATATTAAATCTGGAAGAAAAATAAATCATATTGTTGCAAAAGTCTTTCTGTGGATGTATAGTGTAAACAGTTCAACACGCAGGATAATGAAGAATGAAGGTTTATTTACAAATATGCAGGAAAACACGTAGCACAGGTACAGGAAACAATAGTTCTTGCACAGATTAACAATGTAAACAGACACCAATTCACAAGTAATAACAGTTCAGCACTTTGTTATCTAACAACACAAACAGTCAGCAAATAACTAGTAACGATAATAAGTGAACTTTCAATAGCGCTCAGCTCACCAGCTTCCTAGCTCACACTGCGGACGAAGCTCTGAAGTCGTTCCCAATGGATCAACACACCCTCCGTCATCCATGCCCTCTCCTTATATAGTCTCCCGCGGCAGGCCGTGACGTCACATGGAATCTTCTACTACATTCAAGCGTATCTTCTCTCCTAATGGAAATATCGAGAAGATTCCAGCACCTTTGAGATCCCACATTTCGTCGCCAACGTCGGGGAACCACACGTGGCTGCTGCTAGTCATCCCATACTTATCCCTGTAAAACTCTCTTCCCAACCATAAGACTCACATTGCTGGGAAGCGACTTTCCATGTTTGTAACAATATATTTGTAGGAAATTTTAAGCTCTTTAATTTGTTAATTCACATGTAGTGTGAAAACTGAAAAGTTTTCGTGACATTCAATAAAAACTAAAAAAAAAGAAACCAGAAAACACGCATCGGCTTCTGCTGATCGGTAGCCATTGCGTACGGAATTTTCTCGCTGTGACAATTTAGAAGGGCGTGACGCCACGTTACCTATCTGAAAAAAAAAAAAATCTTTGAGATACGCTCTTATTTTTTTAAAAAACTTAGTACCAACATTTTTAGGTTTTTTTTTTTATTAATTTTTGAAATGTGTCACTTCATTTGTGTACACCCTGTATTTACGTGCGTGCAGATGGGCATTTAATTAGAGAATCTTTAACCGTCGTCTGACGTGCTGATTGTCTGTGAGTATTTAAGCACATCATTATAAATCGAATAAGTTCATTAAATGCTATTTCACCATTCTTTTGACAGAAGAAATAAGTTCGGAGTTTTTCAATGGAGTCAGTTGCGTCTTTAAAGAAAGGTGGAATAACTTCTTCATCATTGCTTAAATTAGTACCAGACGATCTGTCTTCTATTAATTCATCAGTTTTGAATAAATTCGAAGTCATGATATCTTTATCATAGTTCACGTACTAGAAAGGAGGAAAAATTCACATTTTAGAACGGGGGAAAACGACGTATAACCGAAGCTTTGCATCGTATAAACGAAGTACTTTGTCATTGCAATGGATACGAATGAATCAGGACTGTGATGATATGACATATAAACGTAAACGACGTATAAATGAGAAACATACAAACGGTGCTTTACTGTATATTAAGAATGTGATTAAAATTCCAATTTACTTACTATATTTATATCAGCTTCAGATTAAACATTTTTCAACTGAAATGTGGTCGAAAAAGTAATAAGTAATGGTTCAAGAAATAAGGGCATTTAAATCGTAAATAAATTACAATAATTGACCTTGGTTTTTATTTAAGCATAACACTTTCTAAGGCCGTTGGAATATACTTCCCACCAAATTCATCAATTTTTAAGGTTGGCGTAAGTTGTCGCCAAATTTTTCAATGAAACAAAAACCTGGATGTTCCAATTTCTTATCTCAAACCATAACGAAGTGTCTTGACTTGGTAATTAATCATTAATTAATTAAATTAATCAACAAAAATTAATGACATCCAATAAGCTAAATGAATTTCTTTTCTTAAATTAATCACAATACCAAAGTTATTTTATTATACCACTACTAGAAAAAAATGGCCTTATAAAGGGTTAAACTAAAATTAAGTTAATCTGTGTGCCGGTACGTAAATATCAAATTAATCAAATTTAATCTTCAATAAATATTAGGTTTCGGAGATTTTGGACCACTGAATCCGTGCGCTTCGTTAAATCCCCCCCCCCCGCCGTTACCGATTTATAAGAGTATTAAAATTGAAGCTTCATCGAAGTTCGCACATATAATTAGTAATATAACATAAATAATATTGAAGTAAAAACTTTTCACAGAATTATATCTAATAATCATCAATTTTAGTTTTGAAATAGAGTTTCTGACCTTAGTGTGCTTTATGTTAAAATGGTAATTTCTTTTTTATTTCAGACATTCAGCAATCAGTGGACCAGCAGCTGGAATGACTTTGATCGTTTATGTCAGTATCAACTTGCAGAAACAGAAATGACTCGATGCTTAACTGAAGGTGAGTTCCGAAATACAAATCAAGCATTCCAATATTAATGAATTTTGCTTGGTCATTTTGAATTATTTCATAGGATACATTTTTGTGACAGATTTCTATGGAGAATCGCTACATGTAACTAAAAAAAATCATGATAGCAGCTTTAAGACAATTAATTAAATTATCCAATTTACCCCCCCCCCCATTAGCACAAGATGCTCTACAATATTGATACGATATTGTCTGGCATTCAGAATATCGTGGTAACATACTGGAGATCTCGTACAATATCTTGTGCTAATAGGGAGAATGCGTTAAGAAATATTAAAATAGACTTAATTTGTCTCAGATTTTTACTTTCAAACAGTATTTTTGATCTGATAATATACTACGGAAATTTATTAAATTTGACAAAAAAAATTATTGCAGAATTACGCAACTTTAATTCTTTTTTGGAGGTATTTAGTTGACCATCTTAATTTGTATTATTTTTAAATAACTGTAATTTGAAATTTTATAACATTTAATTGACTGTAGACATTCGATTAATTATTGTATCGAATTTCCAATTTATCGAATATCTCGAAGTTAAAATGCAGCAAATGCCTACATTAAACCACCTTCGCTTATTCTAAGAAGCATGAAAAATATTAATTACTGTCTGTCCGCTACAAGAACTGTAGCCGCCAAATTGCCTAGTTTACGGCGGTCGCTATAGCAACTGGTTATGCTAGGGAAGATCCATTTCGAATAGGAGGAATCCAACGGAAATGTTTTTTTATTCTTGACGCCAGTTTGCTGCGGAACACATTGGAATGAACTTTTACCTACTAAAAATGGATTCTTCCTACGATAACTTGTTCCTATAACGACCGCCGTGAACTAGACAATTTGGCGGCGACAGTTCTTGTGACGGACAGACAGTATATTGTTTTAAGACTTTTCCTTCTGCATATTCATGTCCATCAATCATTTCTTAGCAAGCGCGCAAGAAATACAGGGCGGCGGGTGTTTCAAAACTCGCCATAATATATAAATTTGAATTCATTTCCTGTTCTCTGTAAGGTAATCTCTTAACCTTCTTTAGTTAATCGGCCATTATTACTGATTTTACATCATAATGTTAGTGTCATATTATTGTTTCCTATGCATGCCAACTTTCCTTTCCTAGAAGTACGTAAACAGTTCCTTTGGCATAATAAAAAGTTTAAATATTCAATTTTGTGGATAGCCTAAGATAATTACCTGTATCATACATATTCTTTCCATTGCAACTCACGATTAAAGCAGTAACTAGCCAAACTTAAAGCTTACACAAAATTAACCACAATTGTTACATATCTTATATGTTTAATATGCTACTTTGATAATTAAAATTTTTGAGATTTTATAATTCAATTCAAATAGAAATCTACGATAAGTTTTATTTTGCTTCATCTTCCAGTCGATGAGCCATGTGAATTAGGCTGCGAAGGCTTGGGCTATTGCACGAACTTCAATTTTCGACCTACAGAGCTGTTCCGTAGTTGTAACCAGCGATCGGATCGTGCAGCCCAGAATGATGTAGAATCGTGGGAGAATGGTGTTATCCATCTCCCAATGATGGAGATTCCCGTCTTGAAGATATCAGAATGCTATTCGGAGGTATGGAAAGCTATCGCTTGTGCGCTGCAGATCAAACCGTGTCACAACGAAGCTCATGTCAACAGAATCTGCAAGTATGTATTAAGATCTGTTAATATTCCGTTCAGCCTTATTATAAAACTAATAGTCTTCGGCGACCAGCTTGTTCGCCGCGATTATGATTTCAATTGAAACTTGCATCATTTTAAATTCATGATTCCCTTAACGTAATTCTAAACTTCAGATTGTGGTAGATACTTCACCCATGTTCTTTAAGTGGCCTTGCACCTGTTCTGTTGATTGTCTACATAAATATCCATAATGGAGTCAAATAACTGACCATGTCACGTAATAATAATTAATTAATATATATTATTAAAATTTTAAATAAAAATTTTTCACGTTGTCGGCGCCATCTTCACTTTCTCAGTGGCGTAGCTGTAACTTTTGCCGCCCGGGGTGAACTTGTAACATGTTGCTCTTCCTTTACAAGTTACGTAGGGCACATAAACCTAAAAGAAATAAATTCCAAGAAAAATAAACTTTTACTAGTAACGTAATTCGTTGTTTGACGCCCTTGATTTCTGTAGATAGGTTTCAAAATCGCACGTCCACACCAGTCCTCCTTTCAAATATCGGCAATCTACCGACAAAAGGCGATAATTAGGAATTTATTAAATTAGTTATTTTTGTATGTACACAATGATTGAGGTAGTGCCACTGCTCTTAGTTATAAAATTATTTTCCTTCATGTCTGATTTGGACCGTCCCCTTTAGCTTCGCCACTGCACTTTCTTGTACTTCTTGCAGAATATGCATTTGATTTTAACATTAAAATTTTGCAACACATTTTAAGGCCAACGGCATGTTGACTGAATTAAAACATGCTGAAAAAAAGAATGAAAACATAGCAACATACTCATTCAGCTTGTTGGATATATTTCTTAATATATTTAATATTTCCGAGAGCTTGGTTTACAGATTCTACAAAATTTTGTTAAATAAAATATGAAAACAATATGTATTATTATATTACATCAGCTTTCAACAATGAAAAAGAAGCATGCAATTAAATATTAATTTAAACCAGTAGCGAGAAAATGTTTTATGGGTCGCTAAATTCAAAGAAATTTATGCACTAAAGAATATAAGGCCTTTCTTCCAAAAACGTGGTCATGGGTCGCGAAAAAATTTTACACAAAGTGAGAGGGTCGGAAATAACACTGGTTTAAACAATGCAAACAGTTTGAATGGCGTTGAAACCAGACCCGAACAAAAGCGGGGTCCGGTGCAAAGTTGACTTGCAGTGGCTTTGAAACCAATTTCGTACAGCAAAATAATTCATTGCATTTTTCTGTTTATTATATTCCACATTTTGGTTTAGAACACATGAAAATGATAAATAATTAAATTATTTTTAACAAATTTAATATTTCAATCACACAAAAAATCATTAATATATCAAATAACAAAAATTATTACTTCATAAATATAATTTGGTATACGGCTTACCCGAGTAAGTTTATGATACGTGATTTTGGTTTTATTTTCTGACATATTTTACTGAAAATTCAATGATAATATTTTAGTTTTTGGGTGAATTCGACAGATTTGTTAAAGAGGTAAATCATTTATGATTAATGCTAGATTTGAAGTAATTTTTTATTATTTTAAATTTTAAGCACAATCTTTCTGCAGACGCGATGGTAAAGGTTAATATAATTTTCAGAAGACTAACAGAAGTTGGATACAATGCAAATAAATTATTTTTAAATAAATATTATAATATTGTGGCAATAATCGACGAAAAATTTTGATTTCGTTTAATAAATCAATTTTCATGTAACGAAATCAGTCAGCGGTGCGGGGACTTCAGAAACGCCGGGCCTAGTGCGTTCGCACCTTTCGAAACCCCCTCGGGCCGGCCCTGGTTGCAACAATGAAAAGTATTGTTATAAATTATACCAAAAAATATTTTTTTTTAAATTTATTAAAATTAGAGAAAAAATCGTACTACTACTTAAGTAATATCATTGAAAAGATATTTTTTAAAATTTTCAGATGGTGTAAAAATCATTTTTGTGCTGTAATATTTTCGAAAATTAATAAGGAAAAGCGCCTAAATTTCGCTTAATTTTTAAATAATTAAAATTACATAAAAAGGGGCCCCGAGGTGCACATTCCCACCCTCCAAAGTATGTTTGCATCGAGTTTCTTAGCTCTAGGCCCAATGGTCTGCATTGTAGACCGCCAACACACGCACATACACACAAAAATTCTCCTTGATTTTTAGTAGAGATAGAGCAGATTTTTCAAAAGCACGTAACATACGTCACAATCCTACAGAATATCAAAGGTTTTATCTCCGTCCGGATTAACCGAATGTCCGGATGAGAGGGATTCTATTGATTATTTTAATTCATTTCAAAATTTCACCTATTAATATGCATACTATACCATATACATCAAATTTAATTATTTATTTCACAGGTCTGATTGTATCGATATTTTGAACAAGTGTGTGGACCGTAGCCGTCTGAAACACAATCAAAATCCTATAACATTGTGCGAGATCTTGTCACCACCAGGAAACGATACACCTTGTATATCTTTACTGCCATATCTTGGTGAGGTTGCTTTTGCTGTTATTTGATAATGTGTGTTTTTCTTTCTTAATCATCATTATGAATTGCAGATAATAATTTATTTAGTCAAATTTTGCTGAAGCTAAAAGAAAACATGCCTCAATCTTCCCATTTTTGCTACTGGAATGCGAAAAAAAAAAATAATAAGTGAACTGTGCTGTAGTGTAATGAATGTAATTTGCGTGTTCTTAAATATTCTTATATAGTTATTTTTATTTTATTTTTTCGTTAAATCTGAGATCAACGATATACCATCTGATTCCCTTATTTTTCGCTTTGATTTCTATTTAACCTGAGAATTTTAAAGTCAGTGTGAATTAAAATTAATTTTAAACAATTCTGCATATTCTAGTTTATCATTATTTTGTTTTTAATTAATCAAGTTCAAATTCAATCAATTCTAAATTGAAGTATATTCTTGTTATTTTTGTTGCAACATGTACAAAAAAAGGCTTCTACATAGATGTATTATGAGCTTAGAAAATGATTTTCATTTCCTTTAGCGCAACCAAGCTCTATATTTTCTAAACTTTTATCATGCTTGTTAATGCCCTTATATTGTCCAGATGTAATTTCTTACAATAAACGCGTGAGGTTACAAAGATTTGTATAGTTTAAGTACGGATATTGCTGAACTTAATTATCTAAACGTTGCTTTGAAATCATCTGCTGGCATAACAATATTATACGAATTGGTTTTACCTAAATAATTATAACTGCAATGCATGTATTTAACTTATTCTTTTAAACAGTCAAAAGCAAGCACATTCAAGAAGCACCAGAAATCACTCATCCCTGCAAGCCGAACAAGTGTAAAGGTCCTCATGACGTATGCATGGTGGACAGAAACTGCTTAACTCATCAGAAATGCAATCAATATGCATGTGTTCCAGGTAAATGTTTTAAATAATATTAAAAGGGAAAGCTTTTATTTTGAAATGCAGTATATTAAAACTATTCCAAGTATTAAAACCTATTTAAATTACTCTTACTTGCCGGTATAATAAAAATATCAATCACTTGCATCAAAGTTATTGAGGTCTGGTGCCAGTCTCACCTTCGGAACCAGAGAGTTGCAGGTTTGAGATCCGAATCCACTGAAGACTGTCCATGTACACTGGCTTGGCGAACATTAATTAAGTCAGGAATAAATGTCCTCTCACTGGTGTGGTGTGGAAGTTTGGAGAGAGAAAGCTGATTTGGGCATCTAATCATTTGACATGTTTCAGAATTACAAGGTCAAGTTCTAAAATTGTCCAGCTTCGAAACAGGACTTCTTAAATCTTACTAAACTAAAAATCATTTACATTCATACTGCCCATACAAAAGGAACAGCAATGAACTTGATATGAGAAATAAAGATTATTTGCTCATGTATAGTCAATAAAGATTATTTCTAATTTTTAAAAAAATATTTTTGTCATTATGCCTCCCTCATCTGAAAGATTCTAATAAATACCTTTTTTCTTCAAATAATTATGACTTTCTAACAAATAATTCTGACAATTACGACAATCTCCTGTAGATACCAACTATAGGAGACAGTCATCGTCACAGACATTGTGTATGAATATTACATTACAGGCATTTAAGAAGTAAATTGTTATAAATAGCAAAAATTAGCATCTTTTTTTTTAAATGTTTTTTACGAATTCAAAACGATTTTAAGAAAATAAAAATTAGTTCTACTTTTTAGCATGAGTGAAAAAATGTACTCAATATACAAGTGAAAGATAAGGTTAATCTATTAAGTCTAACAGAGTGTAAGGTAGACAATTCACATTGTACTTCTGAAGTTAGGATTACAGTGCGTTGTCTTAAGTGCCCATTGTAATTTTTGATATTAACAAGATTAGAAGCTCCAGTTGTTATTTTGAATCACTAAGACAAACATCATGTAGTAACATCTGTATACAAACTATGTTACAGGTTGCAGAATGGGAGATATGTCACAACTCATAGTTCCAAGGAATTCTTTTGTGCGTGTTCCCAGCAATACACATGGACCTCACTGTCACATGGTTTGTTACTGCAATCCTGACAGTCTGTTAGAAGATTGCATGACGCCATCTTGTATTAGCACAGATCATTGTTGGCATGAGGGCAAAAGATACAGTAAGTACTCTGTTTTAATTTGAAAGGAACTTGTTGGTAGCAGAAAAGTTAGTTTTCCATATTTCTTGATCTGCAGTTTACTTTAACTCTTTGCACTTACATTGTTAATCACTTACCTGACTTTTGGTGTATGAATACATGAACGTCGCCGTCTTATCTAATGAGCTAATTGGGCTGTAGCCCAGGGCACCATTGATTCAAAGGCACCTGCAAATTTGCTATACTGATTTTAATTAATGATATTTTTTAAATAATAAGAGAGCATATTAATATACAGTCGGACCTCTATTTAACGAAGTCGCTAAATCCCGAAAAAAAGTACGTTATATGGAAAATTCGTTAAATAGAGATTCCCCTTTTAAAATACTTTAAACTACACAAAACAGCCTCATCTTCACAGACACATGTTTTTAAACGTTTTGAACAAGAATTCGATTAATCTTAATTTCATATCTTATCACGATTTTTTTATTATGGTTGATAAGCTGTTTGGAGGAATACCAAATTTTAAAGCAATATCCTTTTTCTTCACGACTTTATCCATCTCATGAAGAATTAATTTTTTTTCTTTGAAGCTCAAGCACTTTCGCTTTGTCATTTTCCAGCTACAGGGACCGAAATTACCAGCACGACTCTGATCAACAATCTAGAAAACGGGAGACTAGTTCAAGGACAAGGGGCAGCTCCATTGAGGGTGAAAGGGGGATATTGAAAGTTTTTCTAGTGAAGTGGACAATGGGGGAGGGATGGATCAAGGTTGCACTTCCTAGATGAAATGCAAAGAATGACGTCGATTTTACTGCTCTCGGTGAGTTAGCCGACTGGTAAAACCAGTTCAAGGTCATTGATCACCATAAAATATGTTAAAAGAAAGAACAAGTTTGAAATGTTCAGAAATATTTTGAGAAATAGGGAGAAAAAAATTTCTGATCACAAGAAAAAGTTCGTTAAATAGAGAATGCACTTCGCTATTTGGAGGTTATTTTACGAAGAAATTCGCAAAATGTTCTTGGTTCCAAGGAAAAATTCGCAAAATAGAGAAATTCGCAAAATAGAGGTTCGTTAAATAGAGGTCCGACTGTATTTCTCTTTTTTTTTTTGCTCCTCAATTATTTTATTAAGTAGGTATTTTCTTTCGGCCATAGGCACTCAAATTCCCAGTTGTGATTCTGATGGGGCGCTAAATACCTTTAGTCCAGGGCGCTCAGATTTGGTAAGACGGCCCTGTACATAAGTTGAGAAAAACATCGTAAAATTAAGCTTTTTTTGTTATTAAACAAAATAATTTAATAATAACAGCAATTTTCATTTCTTTTTGTTATGCTGATTTTGTCTGCATTTAATGGGTTATTTTTTAACTTTTAAGAAATTGTTTTAACATTTTTACTTAATCATACTCATGCAGGGGTGCGTAGCGTCATGAAAAGTGCTTAAATTTGAAAACCATTTTTAAGCACCTTAAAAGTGCTTAATTTCTCAAGAAGTGCAAAGAAAACATTCTTCTTTTTTTGTTTCCTCAGACGATGAATACGATAAATCGAAAGCATGGTCATAAATCTTTGTTTATCGGATGTATCAAGAAAAGAATACCGGATGTAGCAGGAAAGAAAACCGACGAAAGGGAAGAATTCAGTGTGAAATAGATCCAGGGGTGTCAACAAATGTTAACACAACGCTTTTAGTCCAGTCAACAGAGGCTCAAAATGGGGGTGAAAAAAACATTAAATCATAATAGTTTTGAAAATTGGTACACATGTTCGTGAGGGGCTCCTGATGAACATACTAAAAGTGTCCGGACTTGAAGGGGGGGGGGGGGGTCGGGCCCCCAAATTGGGTTTCAGGCCCATTTTTTTAGTTTTTCTTTAATATCTCGAAAACTACATAGTTTTAAAATGTCAAGCGATTTAACAAATTAAAGAGCGTAAAATTCCCTACAAATACATGCTTTTATTTTTCTTCTAGCTTTAATAGTTTTCGAGGTAATGGGTCTCAAAGTTTTCTGTAATCTTTGATGACCATTATCTCGGAAGCTATGAAAGCTAGAACAAAAATATAAGCACGTTTTTGTAGAGAATTTTATGTTTTTTAATTTTTTGTATCGCGTGTTATTTTAAAATTAAATAGTTTTCGAGATATTCAAGAAAAGCTAAAGAAAAGGGGATAAAATTCAAGATGGCGGCAAGTTTTGAGACCCATTACTTCGGAAATGATTAAAGATAGAAGAAACATAAAGGTATGTATTTGTAGGGAATTTTACGTTCTTTAATTTACTGATTACATTAAATTTTAAAATTGAATAGTTTTCGAAATATTAAAAGAAATTAAAAAAGGGGCATGAGATCCAAGATGGCGGCAAACTTTGAGACCCATTATCTCGGACACTTTTAAAGCTAGAAGAAAAGTAAAAGCATATATTTGTTGGTAATTTTACGCTCTTTAATTTGTGAAATCAATCGTAATTTGAAAACTGAATAGTTTTCAAGATATTCACAGGGTTCGTACACATTTCCTTAAAAGAAAATCAAGGACTATCAAGGACTTTTAAGGAATAAAAAAACCAAAAAATAAGGACCTCTAAATTGAATAAACTTAACGAATTGTCGCAACGCATTTTTAAATAAAATGTCTCATTTTTGCAAATTCAACCTATTAGATGATAAATTACATAGAAGATACATTACAAATTTAACACAACAAAACTCCTAAAAATATGAGTTAATATATTGATGGAAAAAAAAACCCCATGAAACTGGTAATCAAATTAAATATCTTTTAATTCCAAACTTTTTTTCATTCAATTTTACATCCAAGGTATTTATTTTAATTTCTTTTTCAGAAATTGTTTTTCTTAGTTCGTGCGATTGAATAAATAAATTTATGTCCTTTGCTTCAGCCTCCTTAGCTAAATCATTTGCTTTCTCATTGTTTGGTGTAGGTTCGTCTGGAGGAACATTTTCTTTTGTTTTAAAAATTCTATTTCCTCCTCTAAAGCTTTTCGTTTCAGTTGTTTTATTTCAGTCTTTTTTTTTTTTTTTGGATCTTTCACTTTCTAAATACTGCATGTATTTTGCTCTAGCTGAGGTGGCAGCCGTCCTCATTTCTTTAGTAATTTTTAAGTCATACATAGCCCCAGACAGTTTAATAAATTCATGATTTAGACGCTGGAAAATATATGAAGCATCTTTCAAATTTTCTATTTCCAGGGCCTTGTTCACCGAAAAACCTCATTGTCCATGTGACAGTTTTAATACCATTTTGATAATCTTCCAAACTTTTTCATAATGATTATTGTTAAAATAAGTTTGTAAAAAAGTAACAAGGGAATAACTTTTTGGATTGAAAGAAGTAAATTCAAATGAATTTGGCTTTACAATATTTAACAGAAAATCTGCATAGAGTAACAAAATTTCGTCCAAATCTTTTTCCAAAATACGTTTATTTTGCGACAACACAATCAATACTTTTTTCATTTTTTCCTGTGCTTTTTCGGGATATCCAGCCATTACTCGTGGATCAATGCAAATCGCAGGTCTTACTAGTGCGTAATTCACAGAACATTTCTGCATGAAATGTTTTATCATTGTTATGATGTTTTTCCGACTATCCTGTCTGAGTGTGAAAACATCCTTGTCTGCTAATTCCTTATTTTTTATCTTTTCTTTTATTAGTTGCTCTGCAGCAAATCCTAAATACGCTTAACTTTTATCATTATACAAGTTTGGGTCACTGAAGTTGAATTTGCATAAAGTCTCAGGTTTCTCAATTCTTTCATTCTCTGGTTTCAAAATTTGAAATGTTGAGTGCAATCATTAACAAGTTTTAAAAACATCACTGGCAAAAAATGGAAGTAAAGGTTTATCACTTTGATACTGTTTTAGAAATGGTAACAGCACTTTTGACAATCATTCCTATGGAACCATGGACCAATAAAGGCCATCTGTAACTCCTTCCTTACTTCCCAAAGTGTATGCGATGGATATGTATTCGTGGAACGCGAGCAGTGTCGTCCCCCCACCCCCACCCCATTCCGCGAGAGCCACGTCGACCGAGATTAGAGCCGCCGAGAAGGAGGAATTAGAAAAACGATAATCGGTGAAATTTTAAATTTGTTAATAATGGCAGAGTAAAAAGTAAGGACTTCCAAGGACTTTTTAAAAATGGGACATAAAAATAAGGATTTGCAAGGACTTTTAAGGACTAAATGTAAAAGTAAGGACTTTTAAGGACTTGTAAGGACGCGTACGAACCCTGTATTCAATAAAAACTAAGAAAGGGGTTGGATTAAATCCAAGATGGTGGCGCGCCCCCCCCCCCCATCAGGACCAGAGACTTTTAGTATGTTCATCAGGAGCCCCTCACGGACATGTGTACCAAAAGTTACTAACCTTAGAAATATAAAGGATGTTATTGGATTTTATCTATACTTATAAAAGGCAATGTTTGTGTGCATGCGCGCGATGTCCAGACGAATCTATCGCACTCACAGCCATGAAATTTGGCACACAGGTAGTCGTAAAGGTGATTTAATGCACCTCGAAGCCCGAATTTTAAAATTTAATCTGGAAAATATTTTATTTACTGTTTCGTACTTTTTTGGGTGATATTTTAAACATTTTTGTCCACAGTATCGTTTCTGATTTTAGTTCGAAAAAAATTGATACACTATCGGATAGAACAAACAATTTTCATTCTAATGAAATTTATTTTGAGCTTCAAACGTAATTTACTGAATTTTGAGAAATTTTTAAAAAATAGTCAGTTTTGCCATTGAAATTTTATTTTTAAATTTGCTGCATCCGACCTTCTAGTAACACTATTATTTTCAATTTTTTTCGGCTTATAACTGGAACGGTTCTGTCGGATTTAAAACAAGAACGGTTAAAATATCTTTTCCCGTTTTTTTTTAATTAATTTTTCCCTTGGTCAGTTTGAAAGATACTTTTCTCTAGCGAGTTTCCTCCCGCGACATCGGCAATTTCATTGGTTGACGGCGCATAGCACAGGTGACGTCATAACCTTCAACTGAATGACTTCAATATTATTTTCGGCAATATCTTAATGTGTTTATTTGTCTCGCATATTTTGCTTGTTGTATAATAATAATTTTCACGTTGAAATTTTATAATATTGTTTTGGATTAACGTACTCTGTACTGTTTTTTTACAGTTAAATTGTCATTATCGCGAGAAAAAAAAATAAGCGGGAAAATCAATAATGTGTATCTTTTGTTTTGATTTTGTTTTCAAGACTTTTTCATGTCATTGTGGGCGTTTCCCCCCCCCCCCCATTTTGTTGAAGTCCTGATCCCACGGGCAATGCTATGTGCATACTGCTAGTATTCTATAAATACAATTTTTTAAAAATTGTAAAAATTCACTGGATGGGGAAATGGTGCTGTATACAGGACCAGGGATTTATTTGGTTTTATGCACACTTTAACATCTAAAGTAGACCATCAACACACATTCCTATAGAATTTGGCCACCAGAAATTCCTAATGTAGTTATCAAATCCAAAATTCAAATGAAGTCATCTTCTACAGTGGCTTCACTGTCAGTTAATTGGACCATCTGTTTTTCTCTGATAGAACCCATCACATGTTCTACAACTGCTATCAATTGTGAATCATTGTTAAAAAAAATTCTTAGTAACCAGTCTTCAACCATGCAACATCTCATGCAGTAGGATATTCATTCATGATCAGGTTACATCTCATATTGTTACATATGTGCAACAGTTCCTTAGGCATTATTTTTCTGACAATATAGGATATTTTTAAGTAAAATCAGATATAGCTTTATTTGTCAGCACTTTCCCATTTCATATCCAGTTCGATCACTAGACCACAACCCAAGTGTCTTTTTAGTTTTGGGGTTAGTTCAAAAAGATTGTGCTAACTATGACAGCTTCAGAAATTTGTTTGAGGTGAAGGATCACATTCACTGATATATTCTTAACATTCCAGCTGATAAACTCTGCACTTCTAAAGAAAGTGTAATATTGCACTTTGACCTGGTTATAGAAAATGGGGAACAGCACATTGAAAGTATGCTGCCATCCGTGTTATTAGTAAAATCTGTTATGTCATTGCCATTCATAAACCTTGTTTTTTCTAAGAGGTAACTTTTTGAACTAATTATTTTCTCTTTGCAGAATATGAAATCCCATAACCTCCTTTATAATATTTTCATGTTTGGTTCCTTTTGGTCCTGTAGCTTTCATTTTATTAGGGTTTCAAAGTGGAACTTTAATTAAGAACATTCTGCATTTTAAAACTTGAACCTTTAAAAATAATTCAGATTAAAATTAGCTTTTTTTCATAACGAAAATCAGTATGACCATTCTTTTATAATCTCATTTTAATTTACAGATCACAATACATTATTCGTTGATGGCTGTAAAACTTGTTTTTGTTATGATGGGGAAGTAACCTGTTCTCCAAAACAATGCAATTCAGGTATTTTCCTTATATATTTTATAAAATACTTAATCATTTCAGAATATTAAGTTTCATTTAAATAATTTATAAATATTTAATGAATGGAAAATTGTTAAATCTATCCATTTTCCTGAATTATTCTAATACTATGTTAATTGAAATTATATATTAGTCCTTTTTGAATAGTGAAAATTTTTAATTTTATATCTGCATGGGAATCAGTAAATTTTTTTCATGAATAAAATTTAAATGCATTTATAATAAATTTGTTAAGCGAGTGGTGTTACTACTGCGGGGCAAGCAGGGCACATGCCCTTGGGCATCAGTGTCACGGGGCACAAAATCCACAATTTCAGTTAATTGCCTCTAAAATGTGGTATGTCTTCCGCCTACCTATTTTCTCATAAACGAATGTAAATGTTTTCTAATTTAGCCTTTATATGTATAGAGAAAAAATTAGCATTAGTATAAACCAGGGCTGGTGAACGTGTGACCTTCTTATGTTTCTCAAGTGGTCTTACCAGTTATTTACAATTTGCATTGAAATATATAATTGTCTGTAATATAATAATTACAGAACAATAGCCCTTAAGATTCTCTTGTGTGGCCTTTTGCCCAACTGTTGAAAATTAATGTGGCCTTTCAGTGCAAAAAGGTTCCCCACTCCTGGTATAAACAAACATATCTTGGTAAGGAGGCACAGAAAAAGTGGGCTTTGTTTTTGCTCGGAGAATTGCGGTCTAATATAATCCCAGATAGCATGCACATTTGCAGCAAGTATAATTTTTTCTGGATATTATCTTGTTATGACAAACTTGACGCGACAAATTTGCAGCGAAACTCCTGCCAAGTACCATAGCATAATCGATCCCCCCCCCCCCCCTGCAAAGCAAGTTTGCCGTGAAACTGACATGGCACATTTACGATTCATGACACAATGACGAAAGGAAAACTCTATTCTTCTTCTCCTGGCTGTGGTCTGAGCTGGTATAGTGGACTGCATACATGCCTACAGATCTTTTGATCACAGGTTTGAATCACGCTCTCTTCTACATGCCCTTGGATCGTAAAAGTAAGTTCCATTAAAAATAACTCGGTACACTCCTCGTTTGCGGTCATAAGAAGGGGGAGGAAGGCATCCCCACCGTAACATTCTGCAATAATAAAAGAGGGTGGGGGAAAAGGAGGTTTCCATCTGTAGGATCGACTTTGAAGAAGGGGGGGGGGAAATACCCGTTGACCCAATACTACTGAATATGCATTAAATTTGACATGGCAAGCTATTTTTTTCTACTGCTTTGCAATGAACTTGACACAACAAGTTCACTGCAAGTTTGTCACATGGTGACTTCGAAGTTTGCCTTAACTTGTTGCAGTCTTGTTATGAACTTGCGGACTTGCCCTGCTGAACTTGTTGCAAGTTTGCAGACTTGCATAGCAAGACTGCTGTAACTTTGTTGCAAACTGAAATTGCTATATGGGATTAAAGTGTTAGCCCTATGCTGACAATGGAGAGGGAAAATTGGAATTACCTATATGAAGAAGAAATTTCAACTTTTTTGTTTAAAGTACATTAATTATAATTAAACTGACATATATTCTTCTCTATATTCATTGCAGTGTTTTCTTTTCTTAGGACTACCCTGCAACTGTCAAGATCATTATGTTCCTGTATGTGGTGCTAATGGAAAAACCTATCCAAGTGCATGTTTGGCTAGGTAAATTTTGAATATTTCACTGTGGTTCAGGCAAAAGTCACCAAGTCCAAAACTATAGTTTCGAGATGTGCTTGGTTTAAATTTCATTAATTTTGAGTCATAATGATAAATAGTAAAAATTAGTTAACAGATTTCTAGCTCCTACAGCTGATTTACTGATGTTTAGATAACAGGTTCCTATCACGAAATAATTAATTGCAAATTCTAATTGACTGAAGTAGTCCATCAAAAGTTTTTTCTGCACTTAGTTACTTCTGCCTGAATGAACAAGGATATACTATTTCCTAGTTTTAGGGGTGCTAATTTGTTGCTGACTCAATCATACATTTGAAAGAGAATAATAAAGTCCAATAAAAACACTTTTGGGTTTTTTTAACCAATTAATTAGTAAGATAGTTGACTCATTAATTTCTTGAAGTTCAGCATCTTTAGTCATTAGATAACAAATTATATGTATTTTAATGAATTTCATAAGAATCAAATAATCAAAATTAAACAAAGTATCATAATGTAGGTTTAATCAATTCAAATTATCAGGATAAAAGTTTATTTGTATGCAACTAAGAGTTCAAAAAGCAAAATGAAAAACAGGCTGTACTCAATCATTTTCTACCACATAAGAGTATGTTAGAATTCTCATGAAGCTAATTTTATTTAAAAAGTTGCCTTTTAATGATGCTTCATTGGTAAAATCATCTATGGGTATATTTTCAGATGTAAGGGTCTCACTGATGACCAGTTTGAATTTGGTGCCTGCTATGATTCTGATCCATGCAGTCCAAACTCATGCCATCCTTATCATAGGTATATCAAAGATCAAATTTCTAATCTATTTAATTAAATTTTTATGTAATTCAACATTATGAACTAATTTTTTTTGTGTTCAATTTTGCTCTCTGTTTTTTTAGATGTGTCCCAAAAAAGAGAGTTTGTCTAAGTATTAGACACAGAAGTTGCAAACAATATGATTGTGGTAAGTAAAAGTCTTTATTGTGCTTCTTTAAAAAAAATTTAAAAAACAAAATGAAAATGTTATCATATAATTTGTTTCACACTAATTTTTTCTTAAAAAATATTGTGTAAAACTTGATATTCATATTCAGTACAGAAAAGTAGTACCTGTATTTGCTATCTTGCTATTTATTTATTCAACAAATGATTTGAGGTACAGTAAATGCTCGATTATCCGGCATTCAAGTATCCGGAAAGCTCGACTAACCGGAAAAATTAGAAAATGAGTTTTTCTAAAAATTTTACATCTACATGCCAAAATTTAGAACGCGTGCTCCGTTCCATTCACGCGGGCAATTTATCTCTGAAATGCAACATTCGTTCCACACAGAGGGGATAGAAGGAAAAAAAACAATATACAGTAATGTGATTTACCCAGACTTGTTTTTTTTTGTGGGGGGGGGGGGGTTCAAATACAAAAGTGAGAACCAAAAAAAATAATAAATAAAAGGTCCTCACTCTTCGCCGAAAAACAAGACCTAAAAACGAAATCGCCAAAAAAAAAAAAAAAAAGCCTATGGGGGTACTCCAGATTGGTAAGTTTCTTTCTTTTCCTTTATTTATTTACTCTCCAAATACCAGCAGACGTTGATTCCGATTACGTAATATCAAGTGCAGGAGAATTGGAGGCGTGCGTATTGCGCAATAACCCTTGCGATCTTCTAAAAGATAATTAGTTTTGATATTCAATCTGGGATTTGTTTATGATCACTTAAAAGAGTTTTATTATGAATAGAATATTTTTCAGTTTCATCGACTATATTTATATGTTTATATTTTTACAATCTATACATTTACGGTAAAAATTCGGCTACAGATCATACTTTTTAAAAATTTTTATCATCAATGTTAAATTAAAATCTTCATAATATGTTTTATAAATACAGTGTTATGGAAGATACAGAAGTATTCTTAAAAATTATATTTAACGCACATTTCAAAATGAAAAAAACAAATTATTTGGCCAAAAAAGTCTTTAAAAAAAAAAAAAAAGGATAAAAAACCCCCCCCCCCCCCCATTTTTCCTGACACACTCGACTATCCGGACTTTTCAGGTATCCGGAAATCAGAGTTTTCCGAGCATGCCGGTTAGTTAAGCTTTTACTGTAAAATAAATTAAACCATTACACCCATGTGAAACTTTGGCTTATTCAACCTCATCCCCCTACAAAAAAAATTTTAGTTATTCATTTGGTTGTTGAAATTCGGTTAAATTAAATTAAGTGAGGTTAAGTTATGTAATTTTATATAGGTTAACTTTGTAAAATAGAAAAAAGGTGCGAGGGACTGACACATTCATGATGTCACAATGTTTATGAGGTTTTAAATTTTCTATTAATTTCAAACAAACAATATATTTTAACTTACACTGAGTGTGCTAGGTTAGAAGTTGCTAAAAAAGTTATATCTACTGATATCTTATTCATTGCAATAGGCTTTATATTAGTTGTGAAAAAGGAATGTTGGCAACAAAAGTAATATTTAGGTTAACTAGAAGAGAATGGATGCTGAAGACAAAGATCTATAACTACGTGGATTCTGACAATACAATTCATGGATTCTGTTGACTTACTGAATATTTTTAGTAACTTTAAGGAAAAAAACAAATCAAGAATATGTATATGCAAATACCCAGGCAAAACAATTATTGTTCTGCGTTAATTATATGCATATGAAGGAAGAAATTGCTAATCTAATGTTGCTGTAACAGAAAATACAATTAACAATTTTATTTTTCAGTTAACATGCAACATAACTGCAATCAGCTGCGTAAGTCACCAGTCTGTGATACAGATAATGTTGAACATCCTAATATTTGCTGGATGCTTCAACGAAGGAAGGCTTTAGCATACTATGGAAAATGTATGGTAAGTGAATGAAGTGACAAATTTATTTTTAAATTATTACAAAATTTACTGTTGGGTAACTAAACTAAGGAGCTGTTAATTGCAGAATGATGTACAAGAAGCTTCTCTGTACATTTACATCATATGTAAAAGTCCATTGGTGGCGAGCCAGTGACCCCCCACACTTTTTGTCAAAAAAATTTAATTTTTATTTCATTTTAGCTGCTTAAAACTATGAATTCCAAAAAAGTCAATAGTGTCCAAGAAATGTAGTTAATTTTGCAACTAAATTTTAAAATTTTGTTGTCTACCCCCTATACTACCAGGTACGTTTAGGTGTCTTTAAAATTTTTGGGCCCCCCCCCCCATTTTTGTCATCCAATCGTCACGACTGTAAAAGTCATTACATTATTTTATGTAAGAGTAGGTGAACAGGAGAAATTAATGATGTAGAGGCAAATAGCTAATCTGTTGGAGTCTGTCTTAGGTAGGAGAGAGAAATGGATGGAGATAAAACCAGTTAATAGCTATTAGTTAGTAAACCAGTTAATAGGGAATAGAGGCCAAGCCAAGTAGGTCCCTACCTGATAAACTTCAAGAATGAATTAGTTGGATAGCTCATAAATTTAAAATAGTTGTTTAAGAGGCTGATAAAATTCACTAATTTAAATGACAAAACAGAATATTAAAGAATAGAAAAAACAAAAATTAAATGTTTATTAAGTAATATTTAAAAAAAGTAAATATTCAAAATTTTGTTATAGATGTAGCCATTTAAAGTATCAAAAATAAAGTAACATTTTTCTTTAAATATTCTGGCATGCTAGTCTTTCATAATTTTATAAATGGTAAATTATTCACACAGCTCATACAGTATGATAAAAACTTATTTTATTGATACAACTTTTATTTTCTTTAGTCTCATTGTCGAGGCAGTGGATTAGTATGTGGACACAATGGAGAAACATACGCAAGTGAATGTGCTGCTTGGGCTGAAAGAGTTTCAGTTGATTACAAAGGTGCTTGCGCAGCCGTAGGATCGAGACGTAAGATACTTATTATAATTATTTGATATTTTAGTGCTGATTTTTTAACTGCTGTCATTCTATACTTTAGTATTGAGATCCATTCATTTAAATTACATTACAATTACAAGCATTTTTTTTTTTTTTTTGCATCTTGAAAATTGTTGTTTTGCATGTTGATGCTGATTGTAGTTGACTTTTTTAATAAAGTTGATTAATTCTCAGTTTCATTAAAAAATTAAATCATTTATTTAATTATTTATTACAGGGATGAGATTGGTAAAAAAGCAAAAAGACTGAAATCATACGCGAGCAAAACATTTGTACCATAATTTATACACGAAAGATGTTTTAAGAAGTAAAACATCAGAACACGCAATATGATGAAAATATTACACTATAATAATAACTTAATTATTTATAATTCAGAATGTATAAATAAGAAAAAGAATATTAAATTATTATTAAATCATTCACATTAAAAGTTAACAAACAAGTTTAACACATCATCAGGTGCATCAGAAAATACAAAATTAGACATTAAAACATTTACCACCTGTACATCACTGCGATTCAACATACACCCAACAGAAGTCTGAGAAGAATTATATTTAATAGCCTTTTGATAAAAGTTAGCTCAAAAAATAAATAAAAATAAGGACAAATAATTTCTTTTGCTTCGTGCAATTGTGTAAAGTGTATTAGCTCTTTATAAATTATAATAATGTATCATATACTGATTTCGGTTTTATTTCTTTTATTTTTATAAATTTTTGCAAAAGTAACAGCACAATGATTTTGCACCTTATAAAATGAGAGGGGTCGAGAAATTGTGCAGTTACAATCACAGATTCATTTAGCATTATTGTTATTTGAAACATTTCCTTAATTGTTAAAGAAGAGGTTTTTTATTTGTGTGGCTTTTGTTAGTAACAGATCTCCATTAACACGCTTCACCCCTTGTTTTGGAGGGTTCCTATCTTTGACAGATTTTTCTTCACTAAAGGATGTGTTTGCATCCTCTGCAAGTTTATTTTCAGTAGAGGCTAAAGTTTTTGCACAGTCTTCATTAGTATCTCTCTGTTTAATTACTGGCATAGTTGTCGGGACTACACTATCTCTAGAATGCCTAGGTAAATCATGTTTTATTTTTTTATTTATGTTTTATTCTCTGCTTTTTTGTTGCATTTGCACACAGCTTTTTAGCTGCCTCTTTTGACAGGAGTTTCTTTTTTTATGTAGTTTATTTATTTGTTTTTGTTCCATTTTCTTTATTTCTTCATCTTGGTACGCCCCTACAAGATGACCTTAAGTTTCCAACTAATTTTTTTTTCAACATGTTCATGAGAAAAAAAAAAAAAATGTTTTTTTTTTTTGCAAAATATGCCACAGAGGTTTTGTTTTCTGCAAAAAGGTGGCATTTAATACTTTGAATGGCACTGAATGTTGGAATGTTCATCCTTGTAGAGCTTGCCGATATAATGTTGATTCGTCAGTAGAAGATGAATCGGCTAGTTTCCTAGCCGGTGGAGTTAAGCTGCATGGTCGAGCATATTTTCCCAGAATTTTCTTTCGAAAACGGAAGATAGGAAGGTTTCTTTTCTTTGTGTGAAGGCGGAATTTTCGGAAGAAAAAGCAAATTTTTGCGGTTAAAAAAAAAACAAAAAAAACGGAATTTTGAGAGAAAAAAGATAAAAAAGCGGAATTTCTTCAAAATAACGAAAAAGCAGAAATTCGCGAAAAAGCGGAAGAATCTCATCCCTGTTATTACAACTATTTTTCTAACTTTCATTAAAATTTTATAAATATCCTATCTAGTTTATATTTGCATTTTGTAGCTATTGTAGGAAACTTTTTTCTAAAATAAAAGAAAATGTAATATAAAGGTTAAAAGATTTACTGCACAATAATATTCTATAGAATTATTAAAACAGTTTCTTCATTTTTATACTTACAGACGGGAGAAATTCTCGATGTGCTGGAATTAAGTGCTCACCTCTACCATCAGAACACTGTACCAAAGTCTTTCCACCAGGAGGTTGTTGTCCTATATGCGGTAAGATGAAGAAATATGTAATTTTATTTTTAAAAGATTAAGAAATCATGAAGTGGATTGTTTCATTGAGTTAATACAGAATACTAAGACATTAAAACTGAGAGTTGACAAAAGTCACTTTCCTTCATTCTCTCATCAAATATCAAAATAATCAGAAACTATTTTTCAGATAATGAACTTGAATCATAAAATAAAAATCTTTAAAAGTTTTTAAAATATCCTATAATTTTTCATTTGGCAAATAAACAAATTCACATTATTAGAATTTACATAAAGAATCATATTTTGATGTTCATACCATAATGAATTAGAGAATTAATGCATAAAATAATAATTTGTTCTTATTAAAATGCTTTATTACTGTACTACTTCCCAACTAGCATTTTTAACAAAATCTATTGTACATTCAAATGTTTTGATTTAAAATTAAAAACATGATTTACATAAATTTTGATTTCTTTTTATTGCAGTGGTTACTTAATAAGAAAGAGAACATGACATGATTAACTATTAATTTTAACTATATAAAAATAAATTTATTTATGGGTATTATTTTGATTATTAATGCTAAGGTATTTTAAACCCATCAGAATTTATCATCAAGACATATCAGGATTTTTTAAATAAAATTTTGCTTTTATTTTTATTACAGTAATATTTTATTATTAGAGAAGATAATTAATTGCATAATATACCTTTTTTTTTATCAAAATTTTTATCTGAAATCTCCCTTACTTAGATCCCCCTGATAAATATACTTTTTACTTAGTGTAAAATTAAAAATTTTGTTTTGAAATTTTTAAATTTCGTAGGAAATAAATTTAAAACAATTTTTAGAAACATACAGTTATTAATGTACTTATTAATATTTTTTATTTCAATCATTTTCTATGTTTTAATTTATAATTAATTTTTATTAGTATTATGGAATACTGAAATATTTTTTTCTAAAATTCTCTGCAAGATAGTGCCACTAATGTAAAATCAAAATTTAATTAATCTATTACTAATAATTCAGGTCTGAAAATTTTAAAATAGTGTTTTGGCATCAAAAATACACAAGTGTAAAGAATTTTAGAACTCTAGTCCATCAAGAAGTGAATGAAAAATCAATTACAAAATTCAATATTGAGAAAATGTTTAAATTATCCCTTCAACAACACCCAATGATTCTATAAATCTAGATATTAGTAACACTCATTTGCCTGCAGTTGTAATTCATTCATACAATGCTTTAATTTTTTTTTTTTAATTTTATAGGTGCAGCTCTCAGACTTCTTTACAGTCAAAAGCTGTCTGACTGGTCAGTTGAAGCCATTCGAGATGTGGATCCAGTGGTGATTCAAACAATAGCTGAAAAATTCAGAGAGCATGTGAAAGTTACTGAATGTGATGTGTTTGCATACTTAAGTCTAGAGTCAGACATAATTGTACTAGTCATAGCTATTAGTGATAGTCCCACTAAATTGCAAGTGGAAGCTTGCAATCAAGCAGCAGTAAAACTTCAAGCTTTAATAAAGCAACATAGTCCTACATTGCTCACTGAACTACCACTTTCATTTTTCACAACTGCAGTAATGATTGATTCAGTCTCAGACAGCAGTGCTCAAATTAACTTTAGTCTGTTTAATTTATTTGTTATTTCACTTATTACATCGATTTACTTACACATACAAAGGACATTATAAAATATGTTTTAGTAATTTTAATTTTTTAAAGTGTATATATGTATATAAAAGGATCAAGAGTGTAAATAATATATTTAATGATTTTTTGTGTCAAAAATTGTATTTTAGTGTGTTCATGCATGTTACAAATTATCATGTGATATAAATAAATTATTTTTTACCCATCTGCTAAACTAGCTTGAATTTGTTACTTTTCTAAAATCACAATTTAAATAATTTCAGTACACCAAGAAGTTCTGTCCAGTTATTTTTTCCCTGTAATTTTTTTAATATTATACTTCAAACCTGACTTTTTATTTTGATGATTTTTCAATACATACAAGTTGAAAATTTTTAGATTAAAAGTGAAGAAAAATTTGCAGCATTAATGGTTATTATTAAAGCAAACTCATATCTAAAAGCATTGGAGCAAAGTGTTTTTATAATTGATACTACTAATAGATGAAAAGTTAAAATATATATTCAAGTTTAACTGATGAACAATGATAAGGTGACCAACTTTTTTATAATAAAAAGGAGGATAAAAACAAATTGAAGGAAAAAAACATGTTACTCATTGCAACAATAATACAGAACACATCATAATATAATAAATGCAAAATAAAAACATTAGTAACATTTTATATTGTAATTATGCTTATAAGTCTATTAATTAATTATTTAAATGAGTAAAATGGATCAGATTGGCATTGATTGAATACAGATATTTACATATTAGACATCAAATAATGGAAAGGAGGACACTTTTTGAGGGAGGACAGAAGTTTCAAAAGGAGGACAATTGGTCATCTTAACAATTGACCAATCATCTTAACAATCAATAACACCTAAACATATAGAAATCAAACTCGTTGTAGCACAGACAGTTTACAATAGATGTATGTATAGATTAAATGCCTCAAAAAGTAGAATATCCAGGAATTACTTATCAGTTTAGTTTTTCCTAAAATTAAGCAAAAGAAAATCATTACTTTTTTCATTTTTTTGTTTCGTTAATTATTTATATGAAATTTTGTCAATTTCCCATGTATTGCACATGTACATGTATTTCTTTAAAAAGTTGAAAAAATATTCATAATTATTGATTCAGTAAAATGAATTAAGCTAATAGGAACTTTAACTAAGTTTAAAAACTGGATTCATAAAAAATAAAAAAAAAATGTGTTGCCTGTTTTAGAAGAAAATACAATTGATTTCAAGTAAACAATGGACTCTTAACTTGGTAATAAAAACCCCTGATCCTGTTCAAGTTATCTATATCATGAAATCATAAGAGCTTCATTTTACATTGTCTTATTTAAAAAGTAAAATTTCAGGTAAGAAAAAACGATATTTAAATTCACTGTTAAAAAGGTACTAGTATTTCAAAAGTTTTTGAGATGAATAGGCGTGATATTATACATGTTATTCCAATTTTTTTCATTAGCTTGATTAAGCAATTGTTTTTAAATTCCATAGCCATGGAATGATATAATTTAAGCTATAAACAATCCTCTGCAAATTATTCCCTTCTCTTTTTATTATTCTTTAGCTTATTTTTCAAACCATATATTAAAAAATACTAGGAAAGGACTAATGTGATTAGTTAGGTTAGAGATTCGTTATGGCTATCTAATCAATAGAAAGTAAATATTTAAAGAAAACAATAAATGGTTAAATGACTATCTAACAGCTTTTTACATATAAGTATATATCTTTTGACTATTACTGAACTTGTTATTAAACAGAAGATGAAAATTGAAGTATTGGAAATTTTATATTTAAAACTTCTATAATCTCAAATAAAAATATATTTCTATGGTAAAATTCATCTAGATATCCTAAAAGCAGACATGATATAAAATATATTCCACTTTATAAACTTTATTTCAATAAAAATCAGGTGACCTGACAGCTATGATATTCATTAAATAAAATTTAGATGGTGTTTCATTCCCAGATTTAATCATATTTTATTTTCCTGTTTTGTTTTTATCCCTCTAGTCAGTTCTTATATTCTTTGTATAGTTTTAAAAATTCAATTAAAAATTCCAAAACATCCTTTTTAATGCTAAAAGTAAATGTTGCCCTTCACTTTTAAAACAATGCATCCTGGTTCTATGGAAAAGCTTGTCTCCTTGACTAGTCTAGAAAAAATTTCATTGTATCAAAAATGAAATTTTTAACAGTTCTTACTGCAATAAAAAAAATTAGTTTTTATGAAAAATTATCCACAGAATATTTTGACTTTTTTGCCCCCCTCCAAGATTGGTGCTCATGGCATCTTTACCCCATTGCTGATTCCTCATCCCCATTCTACTGTTTCACATTTTTTCACTGTTACTTCTTTTCTGAGCAGATGAAAATTGTAACTAAAAACCAAAAATGGCTTTTGTTGGTTATTACAGTAGGACCCCGGTAATCCAGACGAATTCAGGCCCATGGACGTCCGGATTAGTGAGGTTTTTAAAAAATAATGTAAAATACTTTTTTCAAAAATTCTATCTATAGGTACTATCGTATATTTGCATGAACTAACATTGTATGGATAAATTGAATGAACATGATACAGTATGAACATGATATGTACAACATAATTACTACACATGTGAGTGAATGAACATGATCAGTGTCCAAAAAAAGTCAGTGATTTTTTTTGCGCGGTCGTTCCAATTTTTAATTCAAATGAGCGGCTTCTTAAACGTCTGAGGAGCATATTTTCGTGTGCTTAAAAATTTTGCTCTTCAGCCCACCGTAATGAAGTGTTCAGTGCCACCACAGCCTCAGAATGAGAAATTTTGACGAGGTTCACAGGGTGACGTCGTTGCCATCATCATATTCTGCTATTAACGTCCTGATAATTTCGTTGTCTGTAAAAATTTCATTTCGAGCCAAACTGTCGTCAGTTTCAGCGTGGGCTTCAGTATTAGACATCGGGTTCATGTTTTGTAATTGGTTAATGAGTGATGCAAGATGAATTTCTTCAGTTTGCACATTTTCTTCAACTTCAGAATCAACAAAATTGGGAAGAAAAATTTTCCAAGACTTGTTGATCAGCAATGTAGACACAGATGCTCAACTGTTAACAAGACTGAACACGACATCTTTTAAATTTCCATTTTTCAGTGTTTTTTACAAGTTTTTGTTGTGCACAGGATCATTGAGAATGTTCGTAAAAGCAACATTCATCATTCTCCATTGACCGTCCGGATTACTGAGGATTCCGGATTAGCGCGTGTCCGGATTACCGGGGTTCTACTGTAATTGTATGATAATGTTCCATTTTTTTATACTTAGGTAAATACCAGGTAGTTACAATTAAAGTATCTCTACACTACTGACCAATAAAATATCTAATCTTTGTGATATGCATTTCAGAATATAAAGAAACAAATGATGCCAAAAAATGATTGACAAGGATATAGTTTAAAATTTTCAAGTATAATTAGTCATCATTATATAATAATTTGAAGAGTCAATCAGGATGCAAATTAATTATATTTTGTAAGTGGTATAAGAGTATAATAGATCTAAACAATTGTCATAAACACCCAAATGTTTAATTCAGGGGTGTCAAACTTAAATATGCTCACAGGCCAAATAAACAGTCTTAAGTTATGTGGGGCATGAAAAAAACCCTTCAATTTTTATAAACTCGGTAATTGTTGATGTGACAAACATTTACTTTCATAAATGAAAATAATTACTAGTCTAAGTGTATGTGGGTCAGAAAAAGAAGCCATTCAATTTTTATAGACACTAAATTTATTTTGAAAAATGCAGCATAAAAAAGAACTGAAAATTTAAATGCCTTCTTCCCGACACTTAGCATTTCTTCTCACTTACCATCTTTCCTACTTCAACAGATATCTTGTCAGCAATCATTACTTTCAAAACTGATCCAAAGTGAATGTTGGTAATCATTAATCCAGCAGGAGACTTTTCAGGGGTGTAGTGGAGGTGGAACGTCGTTCCGGCAATAGTTTTTTTTAAAACAGAAATAACAAAAAATTATGAAAATGGCCTTAAAACAGCATGATTTTTGTCACCCAGGTTAGAACATTCTGACACTGCTTTTAGAGCATCCCGGCACTGCTTATTTTGTGACTACACCACTGAGATTTATTTGCTTTCATAAATGAAAATAATTACGCACACTGATAAATACTTCCAAACATGGAAATAATTTCATATGCTAATTTTTAGGTGTACTTTCTGGTTCCCTTCCTTTCATACCTGGATGGCAAATATTTGCAAATTCAGTCTCGGGCATTCTAACTTCACTAAATTTTGCCGTCAGATCTGAATATTATTGGATCTCGATCACCTCCATTTGCACATGGTTGGATTTTCATTCAGTATCTATTGAGAAAACCGACGAAAACAGAGAAAATGCTTCTTCGAAAGATTTTAATTCTTCATACCTTATTTCAAATTAAACTCAAAGATTAAAGGTTTTTTTTGTGTATTTCTGATACAATACTAAACTTGTTGTGGGTGAATGTTGTGGTTCATTATTAATATATATGTATAATTAGGAATTAAAAAAATTAAGCAATGAAATATTAATTGAAAATTTTATTGCATACTGTTTGCTGGGACGTAAAAAATATTTGTTGTGGGCTGCATGTGGCCAACGAGTTTGACACTCTTGATTTAAATATAAGGTAAAAGGCACCAAAATAAAAAATATATCAGATGTGCGGAAAAAGAAAGAAACATCAGTATTTCCCCCATATTCTGCAATGCATGTTACCAAGATTTGATGTTTTTATGAGCTTTTTTTCTTTCTCTCTACAGTTCTTTGAACAGGGATACCTTAACTCTCTGAACCCGGTTAGATTGAGAATTCCAGAATCCCAAAAATTGAAGTAAATTTTCATACACGAAAAAAGAATCGAATCCTGCCTTTCTTTACAGAATTTCCAGAAGAATGGCACCCGAATTTGGGTGATTAATTGCCAATAGAGAAAGAAACTACTTTTCTCCCGTAAAATGCACTCAGGTACCCGAAACCGCCCGAGCCTCTGTCGAATGGGGCGGTTTGAGGCGAGATAGGGTTCATAGAGTTAAAGATTGATTATAATGCAGAAAATGTACTTTGATCTTTGTTCATCTATAAAACAGTTGAATAACCTTTTTACTTGGAAACTTTTATAGAGGATATAGGAACAACTGAAACCTTCTGCAAGAAATTTTTCCAAAGAAATAAAATTAAAATCAATGTTTTCTCCAGCTCTATTGTTTAAAAACCATTTTTTTTTTTTGGACTTAACATTTATATAATAGAATTTCTTTATCTAAAATTAGAAAAATTTTATTTGAACTGTTTAATAACTTTACAGTATAACTTTTTCTCAATTTTAACAGTCCCAGTTTCTTATTATATACAGGAGATAAATTGAAAAAGTATCTCATTCTGTTGTTTAACTACCTTTCCAAACACAATCATTTATAATAATCTGTGAAATTCTCATCCTCAATATGCTCGTTGCTCTCTCACTCAATGAATCAAGGTGAATTTCATATTTGAGTTTCTTTTGAATACTGTTAACAATAAAAGATATTTTGAAAGAAGTGGAGATCCATTTTCATTTTTCAGGTTTGACTCATGTTTTGATAGTTAAAGTGTGGGTAAATTTAACAGGAAATGATAACTTTGAATTTGTAATGTTACAAATTACAGTGTCAAATGAATTAGGTGGCACTGTACACATTCTTTCTCTTGTATATATTCATACTCTTTCTTGTACAGTAGAGCACTTTTGTAAATAACTTCACCAAATAAACATGTCTCTCTGAACTCCCGAGTCTGTCCCTCTCTTAACTAGTGTATAACGTAAGACCCAGGCCGGCTGCGAACGGTCGCTTCATCATTTTTCTAATGAATTGAGAGCATTTCTAGATATAATTTGTACACAATTATGGAAAGTTCAAAACCTTTCATTTGACATCAGCACATTATATATTTGAAAACAAGTCAAACTGGCAAAGCGGAAGAAGCTCCAAAGTGTGTAATTAAGTACAGTTATTTGTATACTGATCATCTTAATCTTTAAAAAAATTTATATATTTTAGCAGAATTTAGATTTTATAACCAATATTTGGTAGTTGGTATGATGAAACCATATTTAAGATGAAAGCTGTTGATGAAAGTAAATGTTTCTATGCATCTAAAGTTTCTAGGAAACTTAAGATGCATTAAAAAAACATCAGCCTAGCATACCAGTAAAGCAGCCAGTTATATATTTCTGCATACTCTCTCTCTCTGGGTAGCCTTCAAATGTAGCCAAAAATTTCTGTCTCTTTTTTTCTTACATCATCATTTGAATTATCACATACATTAGTTATTGAGATTTTTTCAAAATCAGAATTTTATTTATTTACCCCACCTTTGTATTTCTGATGGTATCAGTTAGGGATGTAACAAATAGTGATTTGGCCCAATACCGAACATTTGGCCAAATTTCAGGCGGAATACCGAATATTTAGCAGCTGAATATCCACTTTTTACAAACAATTCACTTTTGATTAGAAATAAAATATTTCTCAAATTTTAAATAAAAAAATTAAAGACTATATTATTACTTATACTTTAAAAAAATGTTAACATCTTGATACATTTTTGTGTCATTTTAAAATATTTTATTTCTGATAATACGAAATAAGAAACCCTATACATTTTGGGAGTGCTTTACGGAAATAAATGTCATCATTATAGAACCTGACAATGACAAACTCAGAAGAAAATTAAATCAATAAATTAAAATTGTTAGAAGTAAATTACTATTTTGATAACACTTCTAACAGTGTCCACTTAATTGATGGAAAAAATGCAAAAAAATGTCCAAGATTCGCAAATTAAGCTAGAAAATATCTTTCAGCTTATGTAAGCACAATTTATAGTGAACATTTGAATGGGTGGTTGGAAAAAGGGTAAGATTCCACTGGAATTTTATCTTTTTTCCAGTCACAGAATCATTTATCTTCTGAATCTCATAATATATAAGAAACGAAATGGATCATACTTTTTCCTGAAAGTGCAGATAATTAATTGTGGCAACCACCACTGAACATTTTATCTTCATCTCGTGTGTTAACCATCATGAAATAATGACTAATTTCTGTAAAAATACATAAATCAAAATTCCGTCAGTCTACTGCTTTTTCAGAAGTAATCACTCCCATTATTATTAAAATTATGCTTATAAATTAGTAATTGAACATTTTATATAATACGTAAAAATAAAAATTTCAGTTAGTTGTCAGTATTTACTCTTTTATTATTATTGCTTTTCTATAGCAATTTTAAATCAACCTTCCCTCACTACAAACAATCAAAGTAGTAGTAGAAAGGTTTGTTTGAGACGTATGCTTGCTATAAAGCCGCTTTGTCTCCAATTGAAGAAAAAATTTGAAAACTAAACCTCGAATTGAGGACTATACATGTGAAACGGCATCACCGCCGACTCTCACACGAAAACAAACAAACAAACATTCACCACAAACTTTCATTTTAAAATAAGCCGCAACAATTATTAAAATACACTAAGTTGAGTTGTAATTCTGCTGACAAAGGATGCATTTTTTCATCGTTAATAACATTTCACGCATCTTTTAAGTTATTTATATAATCTTATTTCACCTATTAAATCCTAATTTCTAAAATATAGATATTTTTTTATATCTACTGAGAATCACATATTTGTAGAAACACAACATTGCTAGATTATCAGAAAGTATCGCAAAGTGGCAATATCAGAACACATGGGGGAAGCTCACAATCGATTAATTGGTTCCAACCGTCTTTTGCGACTGTATTTCACCTTTCGATATTTCTTCATTTTTGGTTCATAATTTATTTTTGGCATTTTAAACTGATGAAGAGTTAAAATTTAAAAAGCATTATTTATTCTTTCACTCTTTTTGGATAAATCTTGACGAACGTAATCGATCAACGACGCCATTTCTGTTGTAAATCGTTTCGATTTCAATAATACCGATATACATGTATTGATAGCATAACGATAACCCTAGATTTATATTGATACACGAAATTTTTGATACGATGGCTACGGAATCAGAAGTTGTATGGAAATGTGGATCGTGTGATGAATGCTTTTATGATCTACAGATTTTAGCGAGTCATAAATGCATTGGAAATAGCGGTACTGTTTTGAGCGATAGTTGTATAAAACAACTTGAAGTGCAATCTTATGATTGTACGGATTTGAGCAACTCTAATGATCAAGTACAGGTTCGTATTAATTTTTTTGTGATGTAAACAAACACACGTGCTTTTGTTTTTATTCAGTAATTATGTAAACTGCATTAAATCATTCAATTTAAAAAACTGTAAAATGGTTCCTCATATTCTAAAGTTGTTTATACTAATATTTCATGTACATAAACGCGATATTATTATTTTTTTTATTTGCTGTTAACTTATTTAATGTTACTTCTTACATTTAATAAATGTATTTTCGGAAGTTGTCATTGTTGTTGCGAATATGTTTTTATAATAAACAAGAATGCAAAGGTAAACAGCTGCTGGAATTATTTATATGCAGTTGAGTTTTCTGACGGCAGAAGACGTTGATTAAGCACAAAACATCACTTAAGTTTATTATAGAACATAATTTGTGAGAAACATGTCGTTTCTGTGTTACACTAACGATCTTAGTAATTTTAGATTTTATTCTCATTCAGAATCTTCTGTATTTCATATTTAAGTATTTTTATGTGCATCTACTTTTATTTGAGATATTTGTTTCAAATTTTTGGTTTAATAGCTAGTAAAATTTTCTGATATGTGAAATTTTCTATATATGACTGTCATTTATATTTTAATGTTTTCTACCTTCTGATACTCAAAGCATGCATAGTAAAAGCATTTTAATCCTCAAAAATTTCAACAAGGAAATCTTGATGACTCTTCACATTTTCAACCTCCCTGAAAAAAAAAGAGAAACTTTGGGGTACTGAATCTGTTTGTAGGATGATTTTTTGTCTGTCTATCTCCGTATGTGAATGTATTTTTGTTGGCTCCAAACTGCAAATAACTACTGTAAAAAGTCGTTTATAACAATAATGCATGATTGTTGCGAAAATGGTTATAACGGACTTTTCATTATTAGCAAATTGTAATATTATAGAATAAAAATGAAATAGGCATATTTAGAACTGTTGTTATTGAAATGCTTTCGAAAGTAGATCGCTTTTAAATGGGAATAGCAGGGGAAGTATGTTTCGGCTGTTCAACATAATTGCATAACAGCCTAGATGGTGGAATAATGTAAATAATGGTGTTATTAAAATACTTTCAAAAGTTGACTGCTTTTGAATGGGGAGAGCAGAGAAAGTATGTCTGTTTTGGCTGTTCTACATAATTATCGAAAAGAGAGAAGGAAAATATGCTTTCCCCGACACTTTTATCAACATCATAGCAAAAGTTTGCTTAATTTTTACCTGTTGTAAACTAGAGATGTAACGAATATGCAGCAAGTATTTGTTAGGGTTGTAAAGAATAGTGATTTGGCTGAATACTGAATATTCTGCGGCCGAATATCTACTTTTTAAAAACATTTCACTTTTGATGATAAATAAAATATTCCTCACATTTTAAATGAAAAAAATTAAAGATTAATAAAATTTATCTTTTTATTATTTTTTATTGATTTTATTAAATATTTTCACCTTGATATATTTTTGTAGTATTTTAAACACTTTAATTCCAACAGTAAGACAATGTGGTTTTCACAAATCTAATTATAATAGTATAATTTTATCTATAGATAGGATTTTTAAGATTTTTATTATTTTTTTTTTTAGAAAATTTATTAAAACCTAAAAAAAAAATTAAAACTTGCTTGTCATCATTTTTACCTTTCACTTAACTATAACACATTACTTTACTTCAAGTCAGAATGTTATTTCCTTTAAAATATATTCTTCTTCACTTCTACTTACTATCCAGTATGACATTTCTCATTTTCTTTGAAAGTTATTTAACAGTCCCTAATAATGCTCACTTTCACCCTTAAAATTGAGTAAATGGTAGAAGATTTTTTTTGATAATAAATGTACTGAAATGTAATTGTGCAATATTCTTTGTTTATATTTAGAAAAATTATTATCCTGAATTTATTTTTCCGAATATATGTTTAGTATTCGGCTAAAGGGCCAAAAATTATTGCTTTTGCATCATAATTTCAGGCTTTACAATGATAAACAATATGTAAATTTATTAAGTACATTTGTGTACCATGTAACTTAAAATTGAGTAAATGTTAGGAGATTTTTGGATAAAAGATGCACTGAAGTATAATTCTGCAATATTCTTTTTTTATTATTAACTTTTAAAAAAATATTATCTTGGAAAATATTCGGCTGAATATCTGCTTAGTATTCGGCCAGCCCAATACCGAATAGTTGCCTAATATTCGTTGCATCCCTAGTATTTGGTATACAGCCTGGCTGAATACTAAACAGATATCAGCTAAATAAATATTTAATAATAATTTTTTAAAAATTGTGCTTTTAAAGATATTTAACAAAGAATATTTGGGAATTACATTTCAGTACATTTGACTGTAAATAAAATGTCCTAACAGTTAACTTAATTTTAAGTTGGACTGTAGGTTTATAAGTGTTTATTTAATTATGTTACAATTATTTATCATTGTAAAGCCTGGCTGTCCCATCATTGCCATGCTATACTAGGTACTACCATCGGGTGGTTTTTTTTTTTCACATTTGTACTTTTTTTTAAAATTGGTCACCATTGTTTTTGTTGTTCTCTTTCTGAAAATTGAACATTTCGGTGTTCTGAAGCTGTGCTTGAGGACAATTTGAAATCTACCTAAAAACGGGACATTTGATCACATTAGTCATGCATGATTAGGGTACTATTTTCTAGGTAATTTAAGTTAGTGCTTTTATTTAATTTACAACAACCATGTATTCAAACTTATTCAAATTAAAATCAAGTATCTCTTAAATTTTAGAAGATTTTTTTTTTTAATATTTTTTTTTGTGTTTTCAAATTTGCTTGCAGATTAGTGTGGTCCCGTTTGTTTTGCTGTTGGCTGACTACTCTACAGTTCTTGCAAACTTTGTATTGGAGTATATTAAAAGCTTAACTAACCAGCATGCTCAGGAAACGCCGATTTCCGGATACCAGAAAAGTCCGGATAGTTGAGTGTGACAGGTAAAATAGGAAGCCTTTTTTACCACCGATTCTGTCCCTTAACTTTTTTTTTGGTTGTTGATTTTGTTTTTGCATCTAGTTTTTCAGGGAAAAGTGAGGACCTTTTTTTTTCTTTGGTTCTCACTTTTGCTTTTGAACCCCCCACCCCCGGGGGGGCGAGTTTGTGTGCGTGGGTGTACTGGGTGTGGCTTCCCCCCCCCCCTTCTACGCCCCTCTGTGTGGAACGGATGTTGCATTCCTGAAATAAATTGTCCACGTGAATGGAATGGCGTGTGCGCGCTGATGTAAAATTTTTAGAAAAACTCTGTTTCTGATTTTTCCGGTTAGTTGAGCTTTCCGGATACTTGAATGCCAGATGAGCAAGAATTTACTGTATTTAGATTGCTAAAAAGTTTTATAATATTTTTAGCATCTTTTTAAAAAATTTCTTTTAAGTTAAATTTTTTATTTACAAAATAGTGAAACCAATTCTGAATGTAACCTCTATTTAAATATTTTGTTATTTCAGTTTGTCTTAAATTTTTTTGATTAAAAACTCTTTGTATAGAGGCTCAAAGCTTGGATTGCCTATCAAAATAGTCCCAGACAATTTTCTGAATTCCAATCCAGAGACGAGACCAGATTAAACCTCGTCTCTGGATTGGAATTCAGAAAATTGTGTTGTTTTAATTAAATAGTGTCACCCACTAGATGTTGAACATGTTAACTCTGCTTGATTTGTTAACTTCATTCATCTAAAGCTAGGAAATTTAACTTGATCATCACCTAAGGAATTTACCTAGTGAATTAGAAATTAGTCAGTGTGGTCTGCTTTTATGTACAAAAATGTTTTCATATATTTCATCATGCTAGTAGCACCAAATTTCTTTAAACTAAAGACATTTGCAATTAAGTGTTCTTAAAAGTTTTTTAAGTGATTTGAGACAGAAAATATGTTTTTAGTAATTTCCTCTAAAATTTTTCATTTATTTTTAACATTTTATTACTTCATTCTTAATTTGAAAAAGCTTACAAAAATTTTGGTACTTTTCCCATAAGTGGCACAGTTATCAAAATGCATACAAGTATAACATGAAATAGTGTAAACTTTCTTTCATAATTCACAATATTATAATGTATTTTTGACATTTATATTTGGATTTCATTTCGCACCAACAATTTGTCGGTCACCAATTGTTGACATTTTTTAAAATTTATTTATTTATAATCTATGTTAATAGAAAAGTCCATAAATTTGTCATAAAGTTAAGCCATGGCATCTTAACTTCTGGATGATTTTGTTTGTTATGTATAAAAATATATAAATTTATTTCATTTGTTTTTAATCTGGGAATTTTTTTGATTCATACTATTTTATATTCTCTTTATTTTGTGAAGCATACCAAACATTTTTTTACACAAAATGATTTAATTGTGTATAAAAAAAATTGTGGTGAAAAATGATCCTTTATCATACTGAATATAAATAATTCATAAAAAGTGATCGGCAGTTTTAATTTTTAATGCTATTTGTTTGAAAAAGGTATATGTAATCTGCTCCTAAATATCATTGTTCCAAACTTCATTAAATGCATTTATATTCTATTATAATGGAAAGCAATAATAAAATAGCTTTTATATTAGGTTGAACAATTTTTGCTGTTATTATTTTTATTCCCAAATTTCAATTCTGTCCAACAAATCCTGAAACTTTCTGTGTGAGCTGCAATATACTTTTGCCCAATAACACTGAGCATGGCAGTGAACCAGTATGATATCACCTTTATAACCTTGTCTTACAAACAGGATTTTAGAACAACAATCACAGAAAAGTCTAGAAATTTATTTTCAGAATAAAGTAGGAGCTGTTATATATTATTGTGTAAATTTTAAATATTTGGCTTTGTTTTTGTTTTGAATCCTGTTATACAATTGTTTTATGATTAATAAAATATTTATTATTATAGGATATGGGTGGCTTGAATATAATTGATGGTCCAGATATAACAGAACTTCCATATTCTAGTGCTTCCTACCACAAGCCAACAATAATATCAGTCAAAAAGAATTCTGAATTCAAGAAGCACCAGAAAGGGAAAAGAAGTATTGTGTGGACTTATTTCACTGCTCTTGATGAGAAGAAAGCTATGTGTTGTGTAAGTAAATTTCATCTGAATTAATTTTCTTCCTATATGTAATCTGTTGGTGAAACAAGATTGTGCCATTTTCTTCATGATATGATTTAGAGTGTCTTGTCTTCTTTTATAGATATTTAACTATGCCATTGCTTTGAACAAAATAAACCGCTGAAGAACAAAAAAAAAGTTTTGTTGTCTTTTAAGTTTTACTGAGTTGCAAATAAATTTTGTTGTTAAAAAGTCGGGATGTAACAAATAGTGATTTGGCCGAGTACCGAATATTCGGCCATATTTCAGTCCGAATTTTCTTCCGCTGAATGCCAAATTTTTAAAAACATTAGACCTTTGATTTTAAATGAAAAAATTAAGATTAAATGAAATTGATTTTTTATTATTTGTATATTTTAAAAAATGTTAATGCTTTTATGTATATGTGTAACATTTTAAATGCCTTAATTCCAGTAATAAGAAATGAGGAACCCTCATCCTTTTGCGATTCTTGAGAGAAATAAAACAGCCTTCATTGCAGAACATCACAATGACAAACTCGGAGGAAAATTGAATGGATAAATTAACATTAATAGAAATAAATTCCTATTTTGGTAAAGAACTTCTATTAGGTAGGATGGAGTGTCCACTTGATTGGTGGAAAAAAATGCAGAAAAATTTCCAAGGTTTGCAAATTTAGTAAGAAAATGTCTTTCAACACCTACAAGCATTATATAGTGATCATTTATTTTCTGAAGCTGGTAATATATAGGAATTCATACAGAACAGACTGCTATAAATGATATGCAACATTATTAAATACACTTATGTACTATGCAACTTAAAATTGGATAAAGATTAGTTTTTTTAGTAAATGTACCGGAATGCAATTCCGAAATATTCTTTATCAAATATATTTTAAACACCATTTTATCCTGAATTTATTCTACCAAATATATGTGTAGCATTCGGCCAGACTGAATATTCGGGGAAAGGCTGAATAGGTCTAATACTGAATGTTCATTACATCCCTAGTTAGTATTATATGTGTTTGAAATTAAACAGAACAGACTTCCTTCTGAAGATGCTGTAAAACGATTGTTCTTGCATCAAAACTTCAGGGTTTGCAATGATAAATTATATATAACTTAAACAAATTGCCTGTACACTATGCAACTGATATGTAATTCTGTAATATTCTTTATTAAATGTCTATTTAAAAAAATTATTATCCTGAATATATGTCGCCTCATATTTGCTTAGTATTCGGCAAAAGGACGAATACTGAATAGTTGCCGACTATTCGTTACATCCCTATTGGAAAGTATGAAATTCGTTTTTTATTCAGTTGCTCACATATTTAATTTTTGGTTATTCCAGGGGTTTTTGTTTTGTTTTTTTCAGATTGGATTATATTTATTTATATTATTATTTATTACATCTAAAAGAATTTGAAAATACTGTATAAAAGTGTACTTATTGTTTTGGCATTTAATTATATAAAAAGAACAGTCTTGTTTCTATAAAACTTACTAGCTGTTAACCGTGATTTTGTGTTCAAAGAATTTGAATTATTAAATTTTTTAAATTCACGAGTGTAAATCTTTCGCTACATGTTGAAAGGGGAAATAAAAGTTTTGCCAGTTGATAATATATAATTGGACTACTAACAGGAGTGTCTGCTGTTATAGTTAGGTAATTTGTTTATCTGTGCTAGCACACTTTTGTATACTGCATTTTTGTTTTACGTTTTTTGCACAGATGTAGAGGTTTTGTGGGCTGGATACACCTGAACATGCTATATATAGTTGCCTATTGGAAAAATACGGTTTTTCCAAATATACGCCTGCCTCTTTGAGTGTCTAGACCTGAGCCTGGCAAATGCTAATTTTAAAGGGAATTTTTACCTTCTGAACTTGGATGGTAAATCCTTCAGTATGTGTGGGATTAAAACACTCTCCTCTCACTATGCCAGTCATAACAGTAGCTCGCACAAAGTTTGGACCTAGGTGTGTAATTTGTAACCATGTGCCAATGCACAGTCTCGGTACATCGAGGTTATGTAGCAATAGTTGGCACACTGACTTTTAATCTCAGCTTGTCGGAAGGTACCACTGACAATTCTAAGGAGTTGAAGAACTCTACACAGGATATGATGTTACTTGTTAATGCCCATTTAGCATATCTACCGATAGATATTCTGTAATACCTCCATCCATTTGTGACATAGTTTTTTTTTTCACTTATCTGACCTAAACTTTCATTAGTCAGTACCAAAATTACCAATTCAACAACCATTCTCTATTCCTCATATATTCTCTGTTACTGTAAATTACATCATTGTATTCAATGGTATCATCAGGCCCTTATAGTCTGTGGAATACATCATCAACCATGCTATATGTCATCTGCTCCTACCATTCAAAAGAATACATAAAACAAAATATATCTTCGTATATTTTCCTTTAGTTATGATTAACAATAGTTTCTAAATATTAATCTAAAAACTGTTGCAACTATATCATATCTATCGATAGATTTCTGTCCCGGCGTCAATTTATCGACAATTTCTTGAATAAAATGTGATAAGGAAAAGATACAAATATAAATAATTAAAATTAAATAGACTGCAAACTCAAAAAATGAAAATCAAGCATTGAGTTGAGTAATGTCAGTTATTATTCCACAAATTAATTATTTATTTTCTCAGCAAGATCACATAATCGTGGTTTTCTTTATGATGACGTGATATTTGAAGTTATTCCACATGCTTACGCTTTTTTAACCCTTTTAGGACAATGTGCTTTCGTCAAATACCTTCCTACGGGATGGAGCAGAGGACAAAGGAATTGTCCACAGGACGGGGTTTTTGCGACTTTAAGCCTAACATTAGAAAAAAAAATCACGGAAAAAAAGTTTTAAGTCCTAGCGTCGTAAGTTTTGGTACTAAGATTATTACTTAAGTTGTGATGTACATTAAAATTAGCATTAAATACTCTTTTTCCTTTAATTTATATGAAAATATATATAAAAAAATTTACTTACCCTGAGAATTATTTTTTGAAAGCACTATTCTAATTCTTCTGAAATTTTTCTAGGCAAAATACATAAATAAACTTTAAGATTAATAAAAAAAATACCATAAAGACTATTTAGAAGAAGAAGTAGCAAAATTTTAAAATGAAAACAGTGTGAAAAACCTCGAAACAGTGAGGAACACAAAAAAATCACTAGAAATATCACTTTCTAACTCTTTAGAAAATGAATCATCACTCTCATCTATGTCATTAATTGGTTCATTTATATTCTTCCTCTCATAAATAACGCTTTCTCGCCATAATAAACTGGAGTCAAGGCTTTCCGAAATAAAAAGAAAAGTAAGCGATATATATATATATACGAAAGCATCGCACTGTGTAACTGGGCTGACAGTAAAACCCAGAAGGAACCCCACATAGTAGTGAAGAAAAATAAATCAAAGTATTGAGAGAAATAAAGAAACGCAAACCATGTGGAGAGTGAAACATCCCAGCTCTGTTTGTTTATATTACATTTTCGCTCCTCTCTGCAACACCTGATGAGAAAATGCCATATCCAGGCAGAATGTGAATGAACTGAAGGTCGGGATCCGTTAATTATGTTCAGTTCAAAATAAATGGACACAGGGTGCCATCTAGTGGTTTTTAAAAATTGTTTCAGTTCAAAATGCATATATGCATCACCGGCTGTGGGCGACTATCCTAAACGATGCATATATGCATTGCCCGTCCCAAAAGGGTTAAGTATCACATGACAATTGATTTTAAAAATAAGTTATTCCAAATCTTTATGCATTCCTTAATTATCACGTGACAGTTGATTGAAAAGTAAAATAGTAATCTTCATCATGAATTGCTGAGTCAATGGGCCTTTCTTTGTTAATTATTTAATTGTTGCCTGTAGTCAAAAATATTGAATTTATAATAAAATCACATAGCCTATGTCCATTCCTGGGTTTCAAGCTACAACTCTGCCAATTTGCATCCAAATCGGTTTGGTAGTTTGGTCGTGAAAGCGTGACAGGCAGACACACTTTCGCATTTATTATATTATAAGGATTTATTATTTCTTAGGAAATGCAGGTAAAAAAGACAGGTGATATTAACTGCAGCAATTTTTTAATCTAATTAAATAAACTTCAGAATTCTTTAAGAATCAATGCAAACATTGCCAAAGGATTTTTGAAAAAAAATAAATAAACAGCAAAAATAATGGTAAAATAATTACACCTTTGCCTAGCAAATGAGTATCATTAAATTTGCTGTATTTTAAAATTGTCTGTGTGTCAACTTTTTATTAAATTTTGAAAAATTAATAAAATTTGAAGGGAAAATGTCACATATAAAATTGGTATCAATAAAAAGGTAAAAGTTTAAACTATGACATGGTATAAAAATAATTTTCGGGGGATAATTTGCTCCAAACTTACAGTAGAAAAACGGTTTTGTTTAATTTTTAATTAACTGACTGTTTAATTAACTTTTGAGCTTTGAAAAGTTGGCAGTAATCTTCCCCTTGTCATAAGTGCAAAGTTTGGTTCAAATCAGTGCCGTGGTTTAGGAGATGTGGAACATACATAACCACAATGACTTTTATTTATATTAAGTTTACGGTGTTTGGTATCGTTCTTTTGAAAATTTATCTGCCTTTCAATGCTTTAAAATTAAAAGCTGATGAGTTGATAAAGCTACCAGGTCTTAACTACTGCACAAAATTATCAATGGTATTTGTAATATTTTTAAGTAGCTATACATCCAACATGCTAATATTCTAGGTGGATCTTAGTAAAAAAAAAAAGTAAATCAGCATTAAAATAAATCCATAAATATTTAACTATTAGGTTTTATTTCAAAAGTTTGTGATGTAAAGTACTTGTTCACGTCTTTATTTGAAACTTACTCTTGCTATTCAGTGTTGATCAAGGCTGCTTCATTAACATTCAAACCATCCTTATAAGTCATTTTATCTCTGATCTTTTTTAGCTGTTCTTTAAATCCATCTGTTGGTATATATTTTTCTTTTAGTCTCCAAAGTAAAATAACCTTGTAGAAAAACTCAATTGAAAACTCTGACATATTAAAGCACAAAAATATTTACAAAAAATTAACATTGATTTCACTATTACTGCAGTCTAATTGATTTGAAGTCTCCAGTATTATTAACTGTAAGGCTGCAGTGTATCTGTCTGCCTTTGATAAATAGACACCCCCTAAAAACTGAAAATAATAGTACTTTTCAATCAATGATTTATTATTATTATTAATTCTAAACTGTCCCACTGGGAGGTGACATGAGTGTGTAGATGAGAAGCCGGCGGATAAGTAAGCAGAGTCTCGTTTCTCTGGTTGGTATAGTAATGGTGAGGATTCAGCCACATCCCAATGACAGGACATACCTTCTTTGGAGGAGGTTGTTGCATGGGCCAGTGATGGCTATATTGTAACTGACCACTGTTCCTGCTTTGCTGCCATTCTGATCTGGTTATTCGGATAGTACGGGGTTCGAGCCAGGTTGGGATGTTTTCAGGAAATAATTCTGAACTGATGTTGATTATTTTAATGTTGGACGGCGAGACTCTTCTGTATTTGCCTAAAATTTCTGGATGACATGAAAGTCATGCTTCCTGTTCTACATTTTTAATTATAGTCATATATTTAATTTTATTATTGTAGTCATATAGCATATAATAAGAATGCTGTTTCCCTGAGGAGTGTAAGATTTTTCTTTTGTTTGTTACTGGTGTGATAGTTATAAAGAGAGTTATAACTATAGATTTGTTCCTTCTCGTTTGGCGAAAAAGATTGTTACAGGCTCATTATTAAAAAAGGGGAGAGTATTTTTTTATAGGAAGGAGAAGAAGGAACATATCTGGATTAAACTACTTTTTTCATGTTGTAGTTTTTCTTTTCTTACTATTTTGTTTTACTTAATTAATACATAAAAATAATTTTTGCTTGTTGTATGGATCTGTCTTGCATCTTTTCTATATAGAGAGCAATTAAAAATGTATAACTAACTGAACTATAATGTTTTTCTAGATCTGCCAAAAAGTCATTTCTTATTGTGGCACTCCAACCAACTTAGTTTACCACTTATCACGGTATCATCCCATTGAAGGAGATGTTGTCAAGAGCAAGCAAGCAAATAACATCAAGTATCAGTACCTCTCAAATAAACTTCCCAAACCATGTGCTTCAGAAAAGAAAAAAGCTCGGAACCCTACCTTAAGTATTATACCTCAAGTAACGTTAGAAAATGCTTCGCCCCTGTCTGTTGTAACTAAAAAGACAAATGTTACTGACAAGATCATAGAAATGCTGCTCGTAGACATGCTTCCAGTGAATCTTTTGGAAGGAACTGGATTTAAAAAACTGATAAATTCTCTAGAACCTTCTTATAAACTACCTACAGTTAAAGAATTCTTTATTGATCATATACCCAAAAAGTATTATATCGAATACAAAAAAGTTCAAAGTTTATTGAAAGATGCTGAGAAAGTTCACACTTCAATAGAGCTGTGGACTGGATACAATGAACAGAAGTTTCTTACAGTGTCATCTCATTTTGTTACCAGTGATTTTCATTATAAACACTATGCTCTGAGCACTATTCCTGTAAATGATAATAACCCTGAACACTTAATGACTAGCATAGTGTCTTGTATTTCACAGTGGGACTTGTCAATGGATGTCATGTGTATTGTTACTGATGGCAGTGACATTATGACAAGAACATCACAGCTAACTGGTTGGACAATGATAACCTGTTTTGCTCATATTTTAGATGATATAATTAAGACTTCATTATCTTCTGTTGAATTGATGCCTCTCATTACTAAGTGTCGAAATGTCGTCAAATTTATCCGCGGCAATGATACAGCAAAACAGCAGTTGCTTGAAGCACAAATGCATGACAAAAATATAAGAATGCAACATCAAAACCCATCCCTGGATATCAATGCAGCTGTTGATGTGAAGTATCCATTGAAAGTGAAGAAAGATCATCCCAATGAATGGATAAGTACATTTTACATGCTTCAAAGAATAGCTACTTTAAAAAATGTCTTGATGAAACTGCTTTCGAATTTCTCATCATCAGTTGAAATATTAACAAAAAATGATTGGACAGCAATTGATGAAACCATTAGTCTTCTCAAAGCTTTTGAGGTTGTTACCCTTGAACTATGCAATGAACCATACCAGTTTGCGTCAAAAGTTATTCCTGTGACTTTAGGACTAAATTCTCTTATCAATAACTGCAGCACATTAACTGTTAGCAGTATTGAAAATGTCAGGAAAGACATACTGGCTTCTCTCCGAAGACGGCTTGGTCAGGTCGAACACAACTTGATGCTGGCAATGGCTACAGTTTTGGACCCTAGATTTAAAAACATTGCTTTTCAGGCTGAAGTTGCTGTTGAAGCAGCAATACAACAGTTAACAGCTGAAGCTAGTAAGCAAGTCTCGGATGACTCAATGATGGACCATTCCTTAGAAAAAGATTCTAGGGATATCACTTCTTGCACTGACAGCCTGTGGGAAGGATTTGAACGGAAAGCCACGCCAAAGAAGGCCCCATCCAGAACTGATGAAGTTATAAGTAGCGAGATAAAAAATTATTTGGAAGAGCCATTGTTGGACAGAAAAAAGAATCCATTCATGTGGTGGAGAACTCAAGGACAGGCTCAATTTCCAATTCTTGCAAAACTTGCAAGAAAAGTTTTGTGCATACCTGCTACATCAATACCACCTGAAAGAGTATTTTTAAAGAAAGGACGTGTCTTTTCTGAAAAGAGGCATTTAATCAAGCCAAAATACATAGACCAATTTATGTTTCTGAATATGAATATTGATTAAGTTATGCTAAGTATTTGTTTTTGTTAAATGGAACTGTTATGTTATTACCTTTGATTTGTTTTATTTCATTATTTTTTCATAGAGTAATTTAATTAGATACTCTTTTTTTTTTCATTCACAAGATTGCTTGAAACAGTAGATTTTCCCCATATTCCACTATAATGAATTTATATGAGAAGGAAAGTTTTGTTTTTATACATGATATGAAATGAAATGTATGATTTTGTGAAATTAGCTGTATCAAATCTACTAAAAGATAAAAACATGAATTAGCCAGGAAAAAATATATGTTACAGATTCATTATAATAATCATTTTATGCAGTTATTAAGTAATGCTACTTCTCAAAATAGTATAATTATTTATATAAATCTTATGAAAGGTAACTAACTCCTTAAGCAGTTATTATGAATCGCCATTTTAAGTATATAAAAAACGACAAAAATATGCCTATTTTGTATGCAAAGCACAATCAATGTTGGGTACAAACATAGAAACTGAGCATTCAAGATATTCATGCTTGACCTAGTTATCCAAACATAGTTGACTTTTAAAGACAGCAATTTTAGAAAATTGCAGGTTAAACCCTGGACCAGTCGCTGGCGCCTTACAAATGTCGTGGAAATTTTATCTCATTGCTGATCATAGTTGAAAAGAAGTTTGTCTTCAAGGGCCTACATCTACCCCTACTCCTCCAAAATGGTTTCTTTCTGTTCTTTGTTTTCCACTCAGATTTCACACAATCCACAATTAAGCTCTCAGAGGTACGACCTGTCCAGGGTTAAAAAATTGAAAAAAGTTGCAATTTAGGATATTAATCATGTTTGATGGATGCAATTTTCACACATTTGTAGCTTCCACATATCCATATAAGAATGTTGTGTTTAGAACTCAAATTTCTGTTCATTATATTCAGGCTTCAGATTGTTGTGGTGGGTTTGATTCTATATATAATTATGCTTTTTTATTTTATTTTTATCTTAGTGTCATATGTTTTCTTTAAAAAAAATCGTTTTTTAATGTTTTTAAGTTTATTAATCTGTAAATACTATGTATTTATTTGCAATTCTATTTAATTTTAAATGAAATCCTCACACATGTAGAAAAAATTTGTATGGCCTAATTAAAAAAAAACCTTATTAAGATTTTCTTTTTTTTATAGCATGCTATCTCAAGTTTTTCTGGAATTTGAAAATAACATGTAATTTTGCATAATTTATGTAATTTATTTTTGACTAGTCATAGTTCTGTTAATTTTATCTCAAAATGTGGTTATCATCTTGATTTTTCAGCATTTGAGGTTATTAACAGTGTACCTGCGATGACAGATTACCTTTGATGTATATATTGTAAAAAGCAGTTGTTAATAAATAGGAATCAGTTATGCATTGGTTGAATTATTATAGTGTGTTTTCTTTTTATTGTACCTAAATGGGGAGGGAAACACATTTTTCTTTCTAAATGCAGTGTGTCCGTAAAGTCAGGTGGGTTGTCTGATTCCCTTACTTCTCAAACAAAACAATTACAGCTATGATATGCTATAGTGGAAGAAAGTCTCAGCCGATTTCGTAGATGCCCATAATTTTATACATATTAACAATTAGTAGAAACGTCATACAAAATTTCATCAACCTAATTCTTTCTGTTTTTTTTATTTGTCATGTTCACATAAAGGAAAGTTGACCCTAGTTTTAATTTTTATAATATTTCTCAAATATTTTGATTGTTAGCATGATAAAAGGTTTAGTTTTTAAGCATGAGAAATGTACTAATTCTAAATCTCACTTAAGGATAAAGTAAATATATTTCATGAAATGAATTAAAGTTCAGTCTCCCTAAGAGTAAGGAGACTTGATCAAATGCTATGTATACTTGACCCTAGGATAGAGATGTTTGACCCCATGATAAGAAAAGCTATGGTTAACATTTCAGTACAGCCCCTAGGAATAATATAGTTTAAACTCATGGAAAAGTCAGATTAAATAGAGAAAAATAACGGATAATTATAAATAATAAACAGATACAATGTTGATAGTAGATAAAAAATGGAAAGTCCATTGATTATATTGATATGAATATTTAATACCATATTTCTTATTTTTTCGTTCATACTTTTTGGCATTTAGTGTTATTAAATCAATTCTCTTTTTGAATTTTATAACTTGTGTGTTTTATTGAAAATACTTGGTATGAATTTAATAGCAAGATAATTTTGCTAAGAAACGGCCAACTACATTCTTTTATATAAAGAACTAAATTATATAAAGTTATTCTTTTATATAAAGAATACTTAAATTATTTCTATAATAAGCATGTACATAGAATTTAGATATAAATTTAAACTTAATGAATTGAAAGTGTATTAATTAAATACAACAATTATAAAACGTTGTTAATAAAAATCTAGTCACAATGATTAAAAGCATGCAAGGTTAAATAATAAAAATTAGTCAAGATAATACTGAATTAATTAAAAATAATATAGAACCTAGTAATTACAGTAGCGCTCTGAAGCATTGTCGGTTTTTGAAAACTAGAATAGAGCAGCACCAATTGAAAAGAAAAATGCAAAAAAATGTACAAACAAACAAAAATTTGAAAAAAGCGTAATGGATTTACTTGGTTCTTGCAATCTTTTGACCAAAACGGTAGCAAAAGAAGAAAAATATATTTTGCGGTATCCAAGATGGTTTATCCGCCCTCACCGAGGGAATAATCATAAACAAATTCTAGGAAGTATCCGCTCTGGAGACACATGAACAAATCTGTCGACCATCCAAACATTTCAATCTGCCAACACTCTGGGAATGGTAGAACCATAGAATCGTCCATAAACACAGTTGTTAAATCGTTGAGAAAATAACGCAAAGACGAGAGAAAAAAAAAAGATTAATAAAAATAGGTAAGAATAAAAATAAGAAAATCAAAGAAAACTTCGGCGAGGTGAAAAATTTTTAATAAAACATCCCAAGTTATCAATCTGCAATAGTCAAAGGTATGGTAGAAAATTCTAAACTAACGAAGAGATCTCAACCGATAGGTCGCGGCGGAACGTTAAATGAAACCAATGATGACAAACAGTTCGAAAAGATTTTTTATTAAAACTAGCCGCCTTCAGCAATTAGCTGTTCGTCCGTGATATTAATGGCCTGTAGCTATGCTTGTAACTTGGCAAATATTTGGGTAACTTGGCTTATTTTGCGATATAACTCGAAAATGGGGGGGGGGGCGCGGTGGTGGGTGGCAGGCGACCATTGATGTCATATTTAGACGTCATAAGCTTTCATATGAAATAAAAATTGTCGAAATCGGCCAATTGGTTGGGGCTAAGGGACTGGTACTTTGGCTTTGCAGATTATTTTAAATGTATTGATTAAAATCTTTTATTTGCGTGCGAGGAAAAAATGAAGTAAATAAATTTTAATTCTCTTTAAAAATTTTACGGAATAATTCTTTTTATAATTCGAAATTATCATTAGTGAAGTAGGTTAAAAACTTAAAAATATTTTAATTCATCACACATTTAAGAGTAAACTTCAAATCCACAGAAGAATGAAAAATGGAGAATTTAATTTGAAATTTGCATTCACATATGCACCATTACAATAGCTTTTCAGCTTGGAATTTAAATCCCTTCCGATACACCATCTGACCAAAGGCCAAATAGGGATGGCACACACAAATTACCGAGTTCCTCACAAATTTGAAGAAATAATCAAGGGCCAGGTCTCCCTATAGCTTCATATACATAGAGACCGACAGAGAAAGGATTCCAGAAATGAAGGGTTTTTTTTCTATTTGGAGAAGAATGAAACCCAGAAATTCATCAAAATTGTGAGATCAATTTTTTTATTTTTTTAGCATTACAATATTTTCTCTTCGTATACGAGAAAGTGAAAAGCCACAAAAAGAAGGGAAAATGCCATCTCTTATGCCCGGTGCACGCTAGCCGATTCGCGTCTTTGAAGCTATAAAAATAACAATAGTAACCCCCATTCGCCCTGTGTGTCTCCACAGGGGGCATGTGGGTTACTGTTATTTTTATAGCTTCAACAACGCGAATCGGCTAGCGTGCATCGGGCCTTAATTGGCAAGTTTTTGAAACATTTTGAACAGGACATTAAAAAAGAGCATTATAAAAAAATTGTCCGTTATAAAAATGCCCTGTCTACTGTTTCCGTGCTGAAAGAAAGCCTAACTTCGTGATGTCGTTAAGAAAAGGTGCAGTGAGAACATCATTTCTCTTTTTCAGCACTGTTATATGACCCCATTGTTACGAGAACACAGAAAGAAAAATGAACAACCTAACATTTACTCATATTTGGACTTGAAGCCCCTTATCTGCCCGCAAAGTTTTGATTCGATGCTTCTAATCTACCATTGAATTGATATTTCTCAAATTTTTCCAATTATAAAATTGCCCAACCTATGCATCGAATTTAATGAAGGCCGCTTGGTAGTAAGATCTCGGCTTCGAGACCGGAGATTACAGGTTCGAAACCTACTCCGCCGAAGCTTGGAGAGGGGAGTGCCAGCTCAGGTGTCGTTCTCGTCGTCTGACCGCGAGAAACATTGAGGACGTGTTGTTTCGAAAGGGGGCGTAATATAACTAAACTAAACTTGTTTCAGTCCTCATGATCTGACCACAGCTTAAAATTACGAGGTTCGTCCCAAAGTAAGTCTCGTATTGCTTCAAAATTGGACGTTGATACAACTAATTCGAATTTATTGAAATGATATGTGTTTCCTTTCGCATATTAGATTGAATTTTTTGGTTCAATCTTGCAGTCCCTGTGATCAACTATTTTCGAGAATCGTTACATTGAGTAATATTAATCGGAACTGTTAGATTCCGCGTTCTTGATGTTTCATCATGCATATTACTTGTAGATGTATAATTTTGAAGGAAGAGGAATTTGGTTTGGTTTTTCATCTGTAATAATTGCTAACTGAATGAATAATTTATGAATAAATTCCTACCAAGCTTTTTTAGTTTGAAAATTTTATTATTTGAAGAGAGACATTATTTCGTCGCTCAGCAAGAAACACCACCTATCTCAATTTTCAAAACTTTACAAGAGGACAAAATAAAAACTAAATTTTTTGCAACCAATAACGAATATGGCGGATTGTTTTCACATCGATACATCATGTACGGTTTCATGGTCGCACCAGATGTGGAAAAAAAATCCGCCATATTTGTTATTGGTTCCGAAAAATTCAGTTTTTTTCGTCCTCTTCCAAAATTTTGAAAATTCGGATACATGGTGTTGTTTGCTAAGCGACGATTTCCAGCATACATTAAAAATTTTGGGTATTATGGTGATCGAAGTATTTTAATGAATGTAATAGCAAAAGTTTGTTCGTACTTTATTTTCTGTTTTCCTTTCAGATTAATTCCTACTGGGAATTTATTGTATACACTCCTTTCTATGATCATTGCACAGCATTCTTCAGAAAGATTACTCTATTCGTTGTTAATATCTAAATAAAGTTCCGGGATGCCTAGGCAGGGCCGGGGGTTTTCTTTGTGATTATCCTTGCTTGAGTCTTAGTTAGAGCACAAATCTGACTAACAGGAAAGGATGAGTTTCTGCAACATAAAAACACGTGCATTTCCTAGAGCATAATTCTGTTACGGTCAGCCCACTCCCTTTTCCTCGATGTATAGAAGGGATAATCAAATTACACAATTATACGCAGCTCCTCTACAGAAAACCTATTCTGGTTTTGAATCTGCATGGATGAATGGCCTCTGATGACGTCATCCACCGGATTCTTACTCCTCATCGTTGTTTGTTCTTATTTTTGCATTTTTTAACTCTTTTACAATTGAAACTTCCCTTAATTCATATTTATAACTCTCTACAAAACAGTGCCAACCCTATACGGTTGGACAGAGGGGCAAGTGTCACTCCTTCTTCTCCGTATGTAGAGGTGGCAAACCTTAGTGACTGGATACTGCCTGCCCTACTGTTGTAGTCCTTTCTTTTTTTATGACAGTAGGGAAATTTTTCATGGGTCAGTCAACCAGCTGTAAAAAAAAAGTTGCAAAAATTGAACCACACTAGTTTATAAGTGAATCTGGAAACACGAAAACAATCCTGAGAATAATGTTCTGAAATTTAAACAATACTTAAATTTTATTTGAATAACTAAATTAAATAAATGTTTTGGTATTAAAATAAAATCAGTTTTGTAAATTTTTGGGTGCCTTTGAATCGATAGCGCCTGTGGGTTACAGCCCAATTAGCCCATTGTATAAGACAGCCCTGCGTGTATTTCCAACCTTGGATGATCGATAGAGATAGACACTAGACAGCTCGAGATACATACAGCTTGTATGTATCTCAAAGAGTAACCTGTTGCTTATCCCAAAATGAATTCCTTCTAGATATAAATATCTCGCATGAAAACAAAGCTCGTTTCGAACAAAAAACCGCAGACTTAACATTTAACGGAATGAAAATGTTGATGCTTTCGCGGTATCAAAGTGACTTCCGGAAGAACGGAACTAGGCCTTCTAGGAATGTAGAATGCGTTCTATGCAAAAATTGCAGAAAATTCCGTTTAGTTTTTTTATACATTTAAATTTATCATTGCTTGCTAAACAATGCATGATGGAATTTCTTCTTTTTATATCACTTTTATTTATGTCACAAGTTAGCAATTTATTATCTAGATATAAAGAGAAAATTGATGTGGAATATTGTATTGCGTATTTCATTTATAATAATCCATTATTAGGCATAATTGAAAAGATCCTATTGAACATAAAAGCACATTAAGCAAAAAGGTATTATTAAATATAATCAAAAGTAATAGATACCATACATGATGAAATTTTCCATTAACATGCTTTTATCTTTTATTTTGCACCGCAATCGCCAATGAGGAAAACATTATATGCAAGTTGTTATCCTAAAAACCGTAAAGTGCTTCCTCATTTTATACAAGAATGCATTTTCAAGAATGGAAGAATTCGCATGAAGAATGAATGAATTTCTTCATGCGAATACTTTTTTCCAAGTTTTTTTTTCCCCTCTCTTTTCTCATGGCTTCTTTGCTTACGTATTTTACCAGGAAAGTATGAGATGCCACGATTTTAAACAATTTTCTTGATGCTTTAAGTCAGTACATTGGAACCTCGCTTAACGTGAACCTCTCATAACGAGTAATTAGTATAACGAGCAAAACAATTGACTCGCTTAACGAGCGACGTTTCGCATAACGAATGACGAGGAGTGGGGAAATTCCGAATTGTGCCTCTGTTATATCAGTCCATATGTAGCACTCGTTCCGCTAGCATCTTAGTTTCGCTTGTGATAACACATTTTTCCAAATTTGTGTTCAGATATATTATTGAAGCGACCAATGAGCCATAATGGGACCATGAATGGATCAGTCTTACTCTCACAGAGTTTTGAAAATATCACTTCCACATCGTTGCCTGTCTCAAGATGATTGAAAATACGTGAGAAGGGGTCACCATGAGAACCCTCACTTCTGCTTGGAAGAAGCTTTGGTCG
>BGPR01000702.1:231814-324990 GCA_013235015.1 Araneus ventricosus
GACTTCCACATCGTTTTCTGCCTCAAAATGATCGAAAATGCATGGGTTACCAAGAGAACCCTCACTTCAGCTTGGAGGAAGCTTTGGTTGGAGAGTGTTGTCGAATGTGACATTGAGGAGTCTGAGTCAACGAGATAGCATCTTTGGCCAAGATCAGGGGATTAGAGGTAGGTAGCAATGACATCGATGGGCTTGTGGAAGAACACAACCAAGTGCTGACCAACGAAGAGCTTATGGAGTTTGTGTTGTGCTTCACAGCAAGAAGTTATGGAGGAGAGTTTGTCAGAGGAGGAGGAGATAACAGCAAAGTAACAATCTTCTAGTGTAATAAGAGAAATGCTAAAAGCATGGGGAACTGTTGCATTGTGCATTGAGAAGCATCACCCTAACAAGGCAGTGGCCATGCGCGCAACAAATTTATTTAATGATAATGCTCTGTCGCATTATCGTCAAATTTTGAAACTACAGAAAAAACAAATGCCTCTAGACCAGGGGTCGGCAATCTGCGGCTCTTTTGATGTAAAGTTGCGGCTCTCAAGTTCCATTCGAAAAAAATAATAATTTATTATCAAAACCCTTAAAAAATAAGAAAATATATTTTTAAGTATCTAATTTCTCAATAGCTTCTATTTTCATAATTGTTAATTACAAATCGCTACGCTTAACATGACCGTAATGATATAAATTTGAATGTTTATCTTTCAGCCAATTGCATACCATTTCCGTCTCACCCAAACAGCCACCGTCTAGAGTCTAGACAACACGTCTAGACTCTAGACGTCTTGTCAGTCAGTCATCCGCGGATAGCGCGGTCGACGTTACGTTGCATGTGTGTTAATTTAATCGCTTGCGGTTTTTGCGTGTCTATTCGCTTGTTGTTTCAAGAAGAATACGATTTAGAAGCGAATTATCTTCTTAAAGGTATGTACGCGTATAATATAATAAAATAAGTAACAGAATTGGATTACATATCTGAGGATCGTGTTAATGAAGTAATAATGGTAAATAAATTGTTTACCGTTTTAGATAGCTAAGCAAAATTTAGAGGGATAACATCAATTCTTCAGAAAAAATAAACCACGAAATTCTAACGTTTCACTGCATAATTCATCAAGAAGCGCTTTGTGCTCGAACATTTCCGGCCGAAATAGTTGAGGTCATGAACTTGGTAATTAAGATTATTAACAGCATCTTGGCAAAAGCACTCTACCATCGCCAGTTTAAAGATTTCCTTGAAGAAATAGATAGCCAGTTTTCTGACCTACTTCTGCACAATAAAGTGCAATGGCTTTCCATAGGTAACGTATTGCAACGTTTTGCTTTGTGCTTGATTGAAATAAAAACATTCATCAATGAAAAAAGCATTGACCATCCCGAATTGGAAGAAGACAAATGGCTGCAAAAATTCATCTTCATGGTAGATACCACAATGAAACTAAATGAACTAAATCTAAAACTGCAAAGAAAGGGCAACCCAGCCTACGCCTTGCTTGAAGAAGTAATTTGTTTCGAAAAAATTACTTCTTTTTGTTGAAGACATGGAGAGCAGTAAATTACTTCATTTTAAAAATCTGAAGCAATATCGCGATGAGACCAATGCAACTATTGACACGAATTACTTCAGCATATCTTTAAAAAAACATGAAGGATGGATTCGCTGAGAGATTCGAGCAATTCAGAACAAACAAAAGTTCTCTCGCGTTCATAGTAAATCCTCTCAACACAAATACAAATGAGATCAACATTGAGCCATTTGGAATTGATGCTGGATCGCTTCAAATGCAATTGCTAGATTTGAAAACCAAAGACTTGTGGAGTGGCAAGTTCACAGAACTCAAGAGCAAGTTGGAAGAGTTGGAGGTCCAGAAATGCATGCACATCACGCAGCACAAGTGGACAGCTCTAAAAGAAATTCCGCGAGTTGAGGCCCTCATATTCAGCGCATGGAATAGTCTTCCAGAATGCTACAGTGAGATGAAGAAGTTGGCATATGGAGTGCTGACGATCTTCGGGTCGACATATTCGTGTGAGAAAGCGTTCTCTTGCATGATTATAATAAAAAGTTAAGTTAGAAGTCAACTAACAAATAAAAATCTAGAGTCGTGCTTGAAACTTAAAACAACGAGTTATAAGCCAAATTTAATCAAACTTTCAAAAGGCATGCAAAGCCAATGCTTCCATTGATGTAACTATCTATATTTGTGTTTTATATGAATAAATATTATTCCGTATTTAAAGCCGTTTATTTTAAATCAAAAGTCAAATATTTATAAGCAAATACTATAATATTGAAACGAAAATTTTTATTGGCTCTTTAAAAACTGGGAAATTTGGTAAATTGTAACTTTTGGCTCTTCCGTTTCAATAGGTTGCCGACCCCTGCTCTAGACAGCTTTCTATTAAAAACGAATTAGGTATGTATCATAAATAATAAACTAATTATTTCGATTTTTTCTGCCAATTGAATTCGCTTTCTAGGTTGCTTTATTCCGCGATAGAAGAAAAGTTGAAAATGATTCAAGCTCATTAACAATGATACACTTAATTATCTTTAAATAAACGTTATACTAAAAATTTGTTGAATATTTTTTTCGTCATGGAACGCATTATTGTATTTCACAATAATTTATATAGGAAAAATTGTTTCGCTTTACGTGTGTTTCGCATTACGAGTAAGATCCAGAACCGAACTATGCTCGTTAAGCGAGGTTCCACTGTATATGAAATAATTATGTAAATATGCAAATTGTAAATATTGTGCAAGCCTTATACAGAAGAGCACCATTTAAGCAAAATATGAAAAGGGAACTATGAAAATGTCTCTTTTTTTCAGATGTTGGGTGTACAAATGAAAAAAGAAGCGTGAAATAACGTTCAGTACTTTGTACTGAAATAGCAAGTTAGTAGGATTAATATATTAGTCGTAAAAGAAAATACTGAATTTGTATCCTTTTTTCCTGACAGAAGGCAGGCTTTTTATATAAGCAACGTAATGTCTTTATGCACTAGAACTGCCAACTTTTCATTCAAATATCATATATTCATTTGGTTTATATATGTGGGATTCCGTTCGATTAAACAGAATGCCCACGGAGGAGTTACCTTTAAGGGGCAAGTGGATCGGAATTAAGTCTAGGAGATTTAATAGGGTTTCAGGCACATTAAATTTTTAAAAAAATATTACATTAAATAAACGAGGAGACTTCAGTTTAAATACAAAACATTTTTTTAAGAACTGTAGGGAGAATTTTACAGGGGAGAAAATATGTACAAAAGAAAGATAACAAAAGGTTAATGATAATCATGAAGTCATGGTTATACGTTAGCTAGATTAAAATTGAGATAGACGTTAATGGGTTAAAAGTAATTACGGAATTAGAGAGATAGCCAGAAGGAAAAGTTAAATGGGATATAGTTACCATAACATGATGATCGGACGACTTAACTGCGCCGAAACAGATTTAGCCTGCATTCTAGTAGAAGAGGGATTACGAGAGAGAGTTGAGGGTTTGTCTGCTGCGTCTCTCTGAGCGTGCTCGCTGGTTTTGTGGAGAAAAAGAGGGAGCTGTTCATGAAGTATCATGAACAGGACTCTTGGCTCCATCTATCGCAAAAATAATCTAGCTTTGACAATCTTATTTACGCGGTGATTAAATCATGTTATTGGTAATATCCTACATATATACAGTGAAAGCTGTGTATAACGATACTGTCTATAATTATAAACTTGACTATAGCGATATTTTTATTGGTCCCGCCGTAATTTCTATTTACTCGATATATTTTCAACCTGCCTACAACGATAATCGGCTTTTAAACTTACCTGTCGATAATTTTACTTCTTCAGGAAGCTGGTACAGGACAATCCTAATTTTTTTCTTTGGAAAATGACATCATGTGGTCAAGAATGTAAGATAACAGGGGAATAAGGGGGACTAGAAACTGTAGCCTGTTTTGGAAGGGCGATCTGGGAGGCTAGCGATTGGCATGTACACAAATGTTGATTGCCTCTGACTTCTGGTGGGCACTAACCTTTCCATTTGCATTTAGACTTCGGGCTGACATCTTGTTCCTTGAAATTCGCTTTTGATGTGTTAACGCCTTGAATCTAGGATGGCGTGGAGTAAAACATTAGAATTCGAAAAAAAGCTACAAATAGTTTCGGAAATCGATCAAGAACTAAAACAAATTGATGCTGCTAAAAAATACGACGATAAGTCGACAATAGCTATATTTTTGAAAAAAAGGGCATTGAAGATGTTAAGAGAAAAAGTAAAGTGGATAGCAAACGAAAACGATTTAAAGGTTCCGTAAAGGACGACGTTGACAAAATTCTCATCTAAAATTTCATTTTGAAGTTCTTAAAAAAGTAGAAATATAAATTTTATGTCAGTATATAAAATTGTGTATTTTATATGTTTATAAAGCGGCGATTATTTGTAAGATGAATCAATAAATCAAGATGAATCAATGAATCAATAATACTTGTTAATACATTAATACATGCAAACGCTCATAAACATTGGATGCTCAAATCCCCAAACTGTCTATAACGATAACCTATCTATAACAATATATTTTCTAGGACCCTACGATATCCTTATAAGATAGGTTTTAATGTATATTGGGCCTAACTTGAAAAATCATGTTTTCATGAAGAGAAAATTTTTCGAAAGAAGATATTAAAAAATTAATGTCATGTTTTTATTTTTTTATTTATTTATTTACTTATTTGTATTAGTTGTCTTTCCGATACATAGAAACTAAAAAATAGAAAGAGAGAAACAAGCATCGTATATTTTTCCATATAATAAACGTTTGTTTTCATTTTTGCCTGTATTTTTTGCATGAAAGCAGGTAATAAAGATGCGACTGTAGCATAAATGTGAATTTATTTTGATCTTGATCTTAAATGTTTTTTTTAACTCGCCTTAATGCAAGAAACCAATATACGAATATTTTAACTTAGCAGCAGTTAACTTAACAATACCAATGTAGTGGGGAGGGGGCTTTGGAAGCAATTAGGCCCGGGGGCCTTTCATCTTCCGCTTCAACTGGAAATGAATGATTAGTGACATAACAAACTTAATGCGCCTAAATTTAATTTAATTACGATATTTGTTATCTATGACATCGTGGTATTTTAACAACACTTGCTTTTATTTAGTAGAATGGGGAAGCAGAAAAAAAAATACGAGACTATTTATTTCGCACTATGATTTATGATGTTCTTAGAATTCTATTGGCCAATTTCTCATTCTCACTGCGAGTAACATAACAATACTTAATTTTGCTTCAATAGGAATGATAAATTTTTTAAAACACACAGCAGCGTTTTCTAGTCAATGAGTTAAATCAGATTGAAAATGCAAATATCAATAACAATACAGCGAATCAAAAACTGGCAGCTCCTACCCCACTGGTTTCGGAATCCAATAAGCGGTGCTATTTTTCAAATATTGTCCATAACTTGTGCTATTTTGAAGGAGAAAGCAAAAAGCAACTGTTTACCAACATTGTTTCACCCCAACAAACATAACTTTAAGGCAAATTTTCCTTTTATACGCATTATTTGTATTCTTAAAAAAAATTGTATACAGAACTGGTATCCTCTTTTGTCCAGAGGGAGGCATGATTCCAACTATAAGTAACGACAACTGAAGTTGACAATCCTGTGAAATCTATTGGATGTATCGTTACAATCAGTTCAATAGTCTAAATCCATTTAAAAGTAACTAATATATTTAAACGGAATTGATTTTAAAACTCTATCGATATTCTGTGTAATGAAACTATACTAAATTTAAAATCGAAGCTAACTAATTTCATGAACTGTTCATGACTAAGCTCTACAGAGGCTGTTCGCACATTATTTGAAGGAATTTGACGTAAGGTTTTGATATAAAATGCTTGCTTTTGAAATGTTCTATTTGATTGTTTTCGTTTATCACTCAAAAAACCATAAATCCGTTAAGAAAAGTTTCTTCAGATTTTTGGAACGAAGATTGTATATATTGTGGTCGCTTTAGATATAATCAAGTTTAATCGAATGTTGCAACATATTTTCTTTTTTCAGCAGCTTCTCATACAGAATTTTGTATCGAACTCTATATTCTGGCACAAGCCTAAGAGAAAGATGACGAAAACTATTTTTTTTTAGATTCATATCAATATTTATTATGGAATTTGAGGTCGAAACTTTGCAATTTCACAATTTTGCAGGGATTTTTTGAGTTGGCGGATTTTATTTTAAAACTGAGTATCTTAGCTTAGAAATATTCGCAGAAATTCGCTTTTTTAATGAGATATGTTTTTTTTATTTTATTGCAGATTTTTACGAGTTCTTCCTTCTTTATTGGGAATCATACTTATTCTGTCTTTATCTATTTCAATTCCATGGCTTTTTTACTGCGTACTTGAAAAGCGAAATAGGAATATTTCTTTCGGAGAAATGGAAACATAGCCTTCTATACATACCCAATTACAAAAGCCATTTTGTAATTACAGTAAACTTTGCTAAATCAGTTGCTTTCAGTTGTTATTGGCTTAGACAATTTTAAAGTCTAAGCCAATAACAACAGAAACTGTTTTAAACCAAACGACTGCCTACATATTCAATTAAAAACTTTCAAAAAATGTGCGGACAACCTCTATATAAAGACTACTTAAGGTATATAGAACAGGCCGACATAAAAAAATGAGGAAAAAATCCATTAATTCCATTTATATCCATTTTCATTTGCAATCGTTATTTTGGAATTACAGAAAATTTTGCCAGATCAGATGACAATTAAATTTTGAGCAAATGATTACTGAAAAAAATAAAAATTTTAAACCAAACGACTGCATATATGTTCCATTATAAATTTGCAAATTACGTGTGAACAGCCTTCGTATAAAGACTGCCCAAGGTGTGTATAGAAGCCCGAAATAAAAAAAAAAGGAATGGCTAAAAAAAAAAAGAAAACTAAGATTAAGATTTGCATTTGCATTTTTTTCTCCTATTCCTTTTACTCTGATACAAGAAATGTATTTATTCTAAGCAAAATGTCAAACTGTAATTTTTTTGTCTCAATATTACATTTTATAATCATAAAAAAACATTGTAAGAATTTTTCCGAAATTAAGAAAAGGGAAGATTAGAAAAAATAAATGTCCACAAATGCGGAAGGAAGGACGTCCGACTCGCAACTTATCATACAAAAAAGGATGTTGAAAGACCGGCTGAACTTTCCGGAAATGCAATCCTGAAACTTCAGATATTTGTAAACGAGAGCTACGCGGAGAAGATGTCCTCTGCTATCACTTTTCACATACGTCCGGTGGAACTTAAATCTCACCTTTAATTCTTAAAAACGTCCGTGCCAACTGATAATTCTCGAGAAGCGGATAGTGAAGAGAGGTAGAATCGTTCCAGACGTTGCACCTTGACCACATAGACCTCTCTGCAACTGGACATGTTGACTGGATGCAGCTAAAATGGTCATCACCAGCAACTTTGTCTCCAATAATCTTCGGATTATAATTTTTGCAGTGTTTTGCATTGGTTGCTTCCAGTAAGTAAAATTCACTTTAAATCTCTAATCTAATTATGCCATGACTGAAAAAAGGTAATAATTTAAATTATAAAAATTTTAAGGTATAGATGTTTTCGTTGCTTAACTTTAAACAGTAATTAATTTTATGACTTTAATTTATTAAATTACTTTTTTAAAAAATATTAGTATTCGTTGCGAAGCTATCAAATAAAGTTGCGTATCTGCATTATCACTTTCAATACCGGAGGCTATGTTCTCAGTCCGGAAAAGAACAGACTTTGACATTGAGAGATTGTAATCTCAGTGACGTGACAGATACGTCTGATGGTTGCAGTTACGAGTTAGATGGAGTGGTTTTAGCCTCTGCACTTCCAAAAATGTGTAAAATCACGCCTGCCTGTCAAGCGCTAACTCAAATAGATGCGGTTATATCATGGGTAATCAGTTGCAAAGTACACATTTCGAGATTTAGCTGTTTTCGAAAATATTTAGAGGATCGATGGCGCATTTTTTTCAAAATTCATTAATGCCTTATTTGCAGTATGCTGTTCAACGGATTACAGATACTTAAATTTTACATGGCAAACTACACATAGTTATGTACAATTATCAGTAGTTAACTCGACATTCATAAAATGGTAGTTGGTTACTGATTATATTAATGCGTCCAGTTTTGTTTTTCTCTTGTATATTATCTATTTTCCTATTTTTAAGTGTATTTCAGTCTTTTTATATGCAGTAAAACCTGTTTATAAAGATATTGTAGAGACATAGAAAAATATTGCTATAGACAGGTAATCGTTGTAGATAGTTTGAGCATCTGCGCTGTCAATATTTATGTCATGTTCATTAAATAATATACTAACTGATTTTATTGCTCTTATTGATTCATTGTACAAATACTCGTTAATATGAAATTGTATTCTTCGTTACAGCGATACTTTGGGGACCAAATAAAGATATTGTTATAGAGAGATATATTGTTATATCGAGGGGCGATATAATTATTATAATATTTAAAAAACTTAAATTTTGCTTGTTTTAATGTGGACACAATACAGCAATATACATTTTGAAAAAAAGCATCGCCGGAGTGCTAATGATTTTTAAAGCATACAAAAAATTTGAAAATTCAGCTATACAATAAAATAGTTCACATACCTGAGAAGCTTATTTATCGAAAAAATCAAATATTTTTGTTTGCTTATTCATTTTTTAAACTGCTAAGTCAGCTAACAAGGTTTGCATAGTCTAATGCACGAAAATGATTATCATTTCTGAATGAAAGGCTTGAAAAGAATGCCCGTATGGACTGAACTGATTGAAGAGCTTTCTGGGATATCAATCTGGGATATCCGTATCATCATCATCATCATCATCCTCTCCATCATCATTTTCTATTTCGTCTGTGATTTTGGACAGAATATCTTCTTCAGTATCTCCTGAAAAACCATGAGATCATCATTCGCTGTAAAATATTCCACCACGTTAATTCCACACATTTTGCCACTTTTTTCCTTCAAGCTGAGCTAAAGACTTTTGAAAGCTCAAAACACATTCCTCAGCATCTGAAGCATCGCCATTTTTGGAATTTTCGTCATTATCAGTTTGTTTATCCTCCATGAAACAAAAGTCCGCTTTTTCCTACAATTACGAATTGTTTTTCTGTAACTTCCAACCAACTCCCAGCAATATTGTCACACTCGTCCTTCACATTTACAGCTTTAAAAGGCTCTTCTTTATTTTCGATGTTTATGAGTATCAAATCTTCGGCAGTGTCAATGTTTTCATTTGTCGCAACTTTCATTCGTTTTCTCTGAAGGTTGCTTTCATTGGAATGCACAGTCTCTTCAATTTGTTTCCTCTTCTTCAGAAAAGTTGCAATCGTAGATTGCCACAGTCCGTATTTCTTGATCGCATCAACCTGCTATATTCCTATTTTCGATTGGAACTCAGAATTGTTTGAAATTTAGAAATTGAACAGAGCTTCCATGAAATCTTCGAATCGCAAACGCCAAAAGCAGCAAAGCATCTGATTTGTTAATGTGTTCTGTGGTAGTCATGAGTCATTATCAGAGTAACGTCTGTTGTCTTCAAGTAGACTAAGTTATTGTGTCCATTTCCAAGAAGGGAAACGCTCTGGGTGGTATGATCTTTGATTTTCGGGTATTTGGAAACAGAAATATTGTTACCGAGGAGGAAAATGGCGCTGAGATTTTAAAAAAACATTGTTGTACAGAGGTTTATTGCTGTACAGAATATCGTTATATTGAGGGGAGATTAACATTATGTTCTATGCAAATTCACCGGGACCACAAAATTTTATTGTTGTAGAGGGATTTATCTTTGCATCGGGTATAATTGTAGCGAGAGTTTACTGTATTATAAACTTTAAATAATTTATACTTCGTGTAAGGACTTCAAAGTGAACATTTTAGTTAACATTTTTACTAGCAATAAAAGTATGCATAAAAGGGAGATGTAAGCATTATTTCATAAAAATGCCAATGTTTTACGTAATATTTTCAAATGCCAATCATAGATTCAAGGCTTTAACACATGAAAAACGAACTTCAAGGAACAAGATATCAGTTCGCAGTGCTAACTGCGAATGAATAGGTTCGACGTTGCCCAGCCGGAGAAAAAAGCAACAAATATCTATGCACATTCCAATCACTAGTCCCACTCCCGATCTCCCTGCTACAACAGGCTCCGGTTTCCAGACCTCTTCCCCTTATTCCCTTGTTATCTCACATCATGGTCCATGGGATGTCATTTGCCAAGAAAAAATCGACATTGTACTGTACCAGCTTTCTAAAGGGGTAAAATTATCGCTACAGACAGGAGCATCTAAAAAAGATTTATCTCTGTAGGCAGGTTAATAATATATTGAGTAAATAGGAATTCCTCCGGGACCAAAGAAAATATCGCTATAGGCAGGTTTATCGTTATAGACAGTATCGTTATACACAAGTTTCGACCGCATATGTCAGATCATTACTGCATCAATTAACGATCATGAATTAATGCATGAACAGTGGCGTTCTAAATGTTTTAGAGAAGACTGCAAGTCTGCATGTTATCTTTAAAAATTCTATATTATCCACTCATTTTTCCTTCAGAATTTTCTTTAATTTCCGTAGGGCCTAATTTTTTTCTTCTGAAAATATTTTGTTTTCCTTTTTTTCAAAAGAAATATATCTATTTTTTGTGTAATAAATTATATTTATGACAGAAAATCTTACATATTATTTAGTCTTTCCATTTAAACTAATATCATAAAGAGAACAAAGAAAATTATAAGTTAATACCCTAAAAAATATTTATGTCATTTTCTGATAACGTTTCATGTAAAAGAATATCTGAAAAGCGTTTGCGATATATATTCTGAGTATTATATTACTTCAAAGTTTCTCAACTTGGGACATGAAAATCTTTACTATCGATTAAAAGATACACTAAATAACTCAACAATTGTCAATTTTCTTAACTGAAATAACTTTTTTGTTTTAAATCATATTAATGGATATATATTATTTATATTTATAGTGTTAAAGTAATAAATAACATGTTTGTATTTCAATGTAGCTATAGCTACTTATGGAGCTTGTGAGTTAATTAATATTTGCATGGCTGAGTCAAATGTCAGAACTTTGGAAAACCTCGTTAGAGCTTTAATGTTTTTTTCAGTGTTGAATTAGAATGCGAAATATGATTTTATTCTATAACTAGGTTCTGATGTTATGTGAATACCAGTAGAATAATTTGCATGTTTGGTCTTAAATGTAAATGTGATGTATCATTTTTTTGTAAATCGTGTTGATAATACATTCATTGTGATTTTGATGGCTTCATTCAAGGGATGATTTCATGGCTTTAGCAATTAAAATTGACTTCTGAATCATTAATTAAATCCACGGATATCATTGTTGACTATATTAATTCTACTATGTTTGTGACGCAGTTCTTTATTAAAATACAAATAAGCATCATAAGTTCTTAAGGAATCCGCCTACGCTGAAAACACTGATTTTCGACTACTTCGGCGAAAATTATTTTTTGACTTTTTCTTGTATTCCAGACTGTCGTCTTTCCAAATCCGTTTACATTTTGTTTCTAAGTGAATTAGAAAAAAAAGTTGTATCAATTTTAAAATACTTTGTCTGAAGCAAAACCAATCGGAAGGAAATATTTAAGTGCAGTTTTCTCAGAACTTTGTTTTTCATAAAATTTCCCCACTGTTAACATGATATCTCGAAATCTAATAAAGATATTCACTTGAAAGTTTCAGCACATGTTTCAAATAGTATAAGCAATGAAATGAAGCAAAATATTTGTTGTTGGTGAAATACTTTTTAATTTACAGGTGTTTTTAGAAAAATTAAGTTGTGAATTAATGGAAAAAAGCATATTAACAGATATTTTTATCCGTAATTTACTTGAATTTCAATTTTTTCTTAGATTTTGGTTCATTTCATGGATCATTGTCCTCAATAACTTGTGTGCAAAGAAAATTTGAACTGCTGCCTTACAATTTGGTGTAGAGTGTTAACCGTGTTGGTTAAATTTCATTAAAATTTACTACAAATTCCCATGTTTCTCAAAAAATATTATATTTATAATAAACCTTTTGGTCTTTTTTGTGTTTCTAATTAATAATGCATCTAAAAAACAAAAAAATATTAAAATATACAATTTTTCAAAACTTTTGTTCCTAACGTAGGCGGTCACCTTAATTTAATGCAAAATGCATATCACGCATTAAAAAATCATCACTTAGAAATTTTTCGGTTAATTTTCATATAATCTCAAGACAGATTCAAAAAGGGTTCAATTAATTTCTGAAAGCAAGACAAATTCATAAGTTTTGTCACTCACTTATTTTAAGCTTTCAATTTTGATTTAATTCGCGATATAGATCTGACCATTGGGATTGCGGAACTTTGTGGAGTTTGGATGTACCAACTTTATAAAGTTTTCACTTTTTTATAAGCCTCTTATACTTTATGATTACTAGGCTTCAGGAAAGCAATGAATAATGAGCCCTAACTCACCTACTTCTGGGCCAGGTGGAGGTGCGTCATTTATAGGCACGGACAAATGTACCAATTAGTATGAAATTTAAATTTCCAATGCTCTTAAAAATAAAATGTTCAAGAGTGATTCTTACATCGCAAGAAAAATATGAAATGCAGTATACTATATCATCAAATGAAAATAAATTATTAACTTCTAATTTGTAAATATTTTATTAGAATCTCAGTAATATTCCATAATAAAATAAGATAAAAATTATTTTATTTATATAAAATTGCTCCATTTCCTATCTCCCACAAGGTTTTGACAAGTAAAAGACTGAAAATGCCTGCTACTCCGCTAGTCAATAATAATAATAATAGAAACTAAACAAAAAATAAACCTATCGCAATCAGGGGAAATAGGCAAAACGAATTTCTTTTATATCTTTCGGGAAAAAATAATTTCTGCAAATTATTAAAAAAATGAAATTAATTATACTAATTTAAATATCAACTTTTGGTCAATACATGAATTTTTTGCAATTTTTGTTCAGAGTTTAAGTTTAATGGCTTAAAGTTAAGGGAATTTTTACATTTTTCCAACCAATTCTTTGCAAAACATGTTTACTTCATCAATAGATTTATCGGTATTTTGAAAATTTATTAAGGAAAGGGTATCATGTACGTGGTATCTGGATATTATGAGGATTTTAATTTTTTTACTGGGAGTTTGAATTACTACTAAATGAGATATAATTTAAATTGAAAATAACGTTATTTTCTTACAAATTTTATATTATTAAATCATTTGTTCTTGTTTTCTTTGGTTGATAAACAGAATTATGTCTTGGATTTTCTGTAGCAGATTTGAAAACTGAAGAAATAAAAGCTTGAAATGAAACTAAATTAGTACTCTCCAATTTCCTATAACACGGTTAATTCTTTTCCTCTTGTATCGAAATCATTCTAAGCCAACATAGCAACTTCGCATGAAAAAACTTGTTATGTGAGAAACTTCTAAGTTTGTTCAGACGCTCCATGTGAAAACTGTGTTGCCAGAATGCGTGCTGTTGGAGAGCTATTGCATCGTGTTATATGGAAACCACGTTATCAGAGTATCGAGTTGTAGGAAAGTTTGCTGTAGTTTCTCGTTTTCAGTAGGATCAAATTGTGCATTTAAAAAATTCTTCTTAAATCTTTATATGCATAAAATTAAACTTTACGTTTTTTTCCTTTCAGGAGCGTATCCAGCGAGCACCATGATGAAAATGAACATGATGGTAATTAAAATTTTAATATTGTTTTTCATTTTACTTGTTTTACAGAAATTCCAACCAATGAAATAATTTACTGTTTATTTTTTCAAATAGAGATGGGAATGATGGCTGCACATGAATTTGATGAAGGTTAGTAACAAATTTGAATTTAAGTAATATTTTCAGGCGTAATCTGTGTTTTCTTCTTTTGTCTAAATTCATTATAATTCCGAATGTCTCTTTGCAACAATAATCGTTTCTCATTTTTGATTCTTTCTTTCTTCTCGATTATGGAAATTTTTATTTTTTGATTAAAGATGTATCTTAAAATCCACAGAAACCCTGAAAAATAAAGTTGCAACACAAAGAATAGCAACAAATCCTGTTTGACGATTAAATCAGCACCAATACTGTAACTTGATAGGAACAGAGATGGAAAATTAACATTAATGAAAGCTCAAGTTCACCTTCCTTTCGCCTGCGTTCAGCTTCTGCACTGCATATGAGAAAGTTTCCAACCCCCATTTCCCGTCTTTTTGAGACCTTCAATCTTTCTATAGACATGAAGCGAGGAATCAATAATCTTCTCCCTCACTCACCAAGCTCCCATTTTCACACAGTTCACATCTGATTCAGCATATTTCAGCACAGTTCAAACCTCATTCTAACACGAAATTCATATCCACTCACGAAAAAATAAAAAATAAAAAGTAGCTAACCCTATGACTGCCGATTTTTTAAAAATCGCTTTTTAGATGCAACATTCGCAAACTTCAATTACGGTTGAATGAAGCGAACTGTTATTTACAGGCAAGGCTTTATTAGTATAATATGAATCGACACTGTAATAGTACTAAGTAAAACGATAGCTTGCACAAATCGCAGGATACAGCAGAAAATAGACTTACTTCCTATCGGAAGGTTAATGCAATGATGGCCAGACACCTCCATAGAAGGTCAATACAATTTATTGACCTTTGCCTTATAAGTCGGTCGGTTGGGGTGAGTTGATGAAGTTGATGAACCACACTATAACCATTGTCCAGTGACAGCTTTCTTAGTGATAAACTATTCATCATTACACTTAGTAAGTTGACAATTCTTAGAAAAATAAAAAAATTCCTCAAGAAATTTAAATATATTTTAATTATTTTTAAAAATTGCAATTTTTAAATAAGTTATACAAATCTACCCAGGTTTCAGAATCATTCTTTATTAAAATACGTTTTGAAAATGTCAAAGTTTGCAAATAGCCTGCAAGTGTCCATGAGAAACAATTTTTTTGCTTATTTTGACTCTTCGGAAAATTTAAGAACTTAAGAAATTACTAATCAGTTTAAGCGTAACTTAATAATTTTACTCAAATTTTATAACATTATCGTGACACTAAGTTTAATGCATATATGCAAAATGCATTTACTCCATGTGTATTATTTTTCTCTTTACAGTGGAGGTCTGTTCGGAGCCTCCCCCACCCATGAATGCAAATATGCAGTGTTTCAAGCACAAGACCAAGAAAAACAAGTAAGGGGATTCACTTGAAAAAATGAAAATTGTTCAATCATTACTTTCATTCATGTATTTAAAGCTACTTGTATTTAATATAAAGTCATCTTACATTTTATTTCAAAATATCGTAATAATAAATATGATTTATAAACTGAAAAATACTTTCCGATATAAGTATCTAATAAAGATCTGCGTATCAGTAGGTTTCAATTATTTTTTTTTTATTTTTATCCATAATTATTTGTTAGAGCAAAGTAGCTTTATGTTAAGTGTAAAATAATGTTCAAAATGTAATCTATCATTCATTCACATAATTATAATGTTGAAAGTTGCATCTTTTTTATTTTACAAAATGTTTTTTTATCCATTTATAAAACACCACAATATAATTTTTAAAGAACCTCTTTATATACTAAAATTATTTTATTTTATATAAAAGTATTTCACCTTAATTCTTACCCTAATACAGGTCTAAATTATTAAAATAATTAATCGCTGAGTGAGTATAGATTTATAAAAGCGATAATTTTTTATTAAAGTAAGTTTTGTCTAATGATATGAAAAATTTCTTTTAGTGATGAATAATCGCATTCTCAGAATTTTTCTTTGCCTTATTGCTACTATAATTTTGTGTTTCAAATGTAATAAAGAAAATAAACAAAAATTTTCCAATCCAAAATCCAATTTCACTGAAAAATTTAAGAAAATTTTGCGAATTAAATATACATAATTTAAATTATATGATTTTTTTTTTCATTTTAAAAATATCAACATTCTATTCTGAGAAAAATAAGAATACTGTTGCTGAATGAGCAGCGTCTGTGGTTTAGGCAAATACATACTATTAAAAATAAACATTTATCTGAGAAAATAGTGATTTCGTAAAATGTTAGTCATGAGTTTTAAGTAGAGTCTTTAATAATTTTGTTTCCTGTGAAATAGAGAATGCTGAACTCTTGAAAACATTTAGTCATAAGCTCAAAAAAAGATGTATATTTCCGTGTTTGAAATAGTGTTTTCGTGTTTATTACTTTACATGTATGTCACAATGACCGATTTCAATGTAGTTACGCAACAAACTGAACCACACAATTCCGAAAAAAATTGTTAATCATAAAATATATTAGAAGGAACTGAACTAAGGAAAGTTGTGCTGAAAAAAGAAATAACTACGACGTATTTACACCAATATTCAAAACTTGAATGCTTGTTGATGGAAATTATTTTCATTAACAAATTTGATGATATTTAAAAAACCTGTGACAAGAATAAATTTTGCTGCTGATAATCAAATTCCTTTTAATATTTGCAATTTTATATTTTCTTTTCTTATTTCATTAATTCTGTTTCAAAATTTAAAATTGCTATTCAATCTATTCCCCTGAAAATAAATAACTTTCCTTTACAATCGAAAGCACACAACATTGCTCCGGAAATGGTACTGTAAATGACTGTTTCATCTAATCCGAAGATCCGGTATTTAGGATTATCGGAGATCATCAATGTCTAGAGTGTTAAATGAGTGACGGAAAAGAATCGTTTTAACGGAAATTCTACAAATAAAATTTGTTGCAGTAATGTCTGAAGGAAATCCTGTGTACCTGTAGGATTAAGTTCAATCAAATGTGTTAATGTATACACTGCGACAGAAATTAAAGGGTCTCCTTATTTTTGCAATATTATTCTCATCAAACGTGTAAGCTCGAATTAATATCTACTGAATTAGCATGCTTCAAAGACATTTTAAGAAGACGATTCTTTCTGAAAAACAGCATTAATGACTTCAAAATAATTGATTTACAGAATTCAAGAACACCTACCGTAGACTAGGAATTTCAAATTATGCTGCTTGTTTTGCGTAACATTAGGCTTGTTAGAATAACTTTTGCAAAATGATTGCGAGCAAAATAAAGCTCATTGTCCTGATTTACCAAAATCATTAGCTTATCGAACAATTGGTCAACTGGAAAGGGGCGCGTGAGAAAGACAGGAATTTTTTTTAAATGTACATCGCAGTGCGATTTGTTGGTGTCCAGCAGTTGGAAACGATTTACAACTGCTGGACAAGATCGTAGGAGATCAGATTATTGTTGTACACGTGCAATAGCACGAGCCGAAGCCTGCTATCTCTTCATAACAGTCCATAGAAATGAAACGAGAAAATCCTTTATCTGCAACTAGGCCTTTTTCGAGTTGCAAGACGAGACGTGTCGACGTAAACTGCACGAAATTACCCTAATTAATATGTTTTATGTAAACATAGACTTTTTATTTGCGTTCACGGACTGGAAGACATCAGAGGGTGAGCATCTCAGTTTGGGTAGCATAGAGTGGTGTCAAATTCTCCTCACAGACGAATCAAATTTCTGCTTGAATCCAGTTAATCGCCTTATCTTTATAAGGAGAATGTGGTACGAGGAACTTTTCCAATTTTGAGCTCGAAAAATCACAAAGTCGAGACGGCGGGCTGATGGATTGGACAGGAATAAGTATAAGTGAACATAAAGACCTGTATATCATCCAGAATGGCAATTCGATGTGTAGAAGGTTTAGGGAAGAGATTCTTGAACCTTTTGTTTTACCGTATGTTGGAGCCATCGGCGACACATTCAATTCAATGGACAACAACGCTTCGTGTAAGATACCTCGTCTTTTTGCAGGCTTTGCATTGGGGGTAGGCTATCGAGCGCATAGAGATGCCAACAGGGCCGGATTAAGCTCTCTAGGGGCCCTTAGGCAATGGAAGTCTTGGGACCCCCTTTTCGTTTCCGATTCTTACAAAACCAGATATTTTTGTATGGATTTTAATTTAATCTCTATATGAGCAGGTTTTTAACAAAATGAATTAGAAAACATTTAATTGAGGATCACTTTCAAAAGAGTTGGTTTCAGTATATCGCGCATAAAAAAAATGCAAAATTTAAATTTAGAAGTATCTTTATACAAAATAATAAAAAATGAGGAAAACATCTTTAACACATTCTAAATTCTATTTATGTATGCAATCGGATATTTTTTTTAAAAAATTATAAAGTAACATATTTTTTTTAGAATTATGAAACAGCAAAATCTTTCAAAAGATAATTAATTACGAATGTTGTTAGAATAATGCTCTAAAATTTAAAAGAACTTGATTTTAATTTAAATAAGTTCGAGTGCTTGGCCTTTGTAATTGAAATGAAAGCACAAAATTAAATTACTTCGAAAATACCACAAAAAACATCTCGAGACTTCGGAGTCCTACAAAGCTGCGGGGTCCCTAGGAAGTTGCCGACTTTGCTTACTTAATAATCCGGCCTTGGATTCCAGCATGTTCATCCGATCTAAAACAAACAGTGCATGTATGGGACGCTCTAGGGAGACAGATTACTGCTCAGCCAAGGTCTCCTCTGACGATTCGAGAGCTAGAGATTGTGCTTGTGGAGGAACGGGAAAGAGTGCCTTAGAATTTACAGGGCCACTTGGTAAATTTCAAGCCAAGTCGATGCTGAGCTGTTTTAGCTGATCCGGTTCCAATTGGTATCATATGAAATTCCAAAATAAATAATTTGTTTAGGTTTCTACCTACAAATATTGAAATTTTGAAATCTCTAGAAGTGACTTAGGCGGTCTTTTATGTGTTAAACTAAATAAATTTAATTTTGTAAGCAAACTTTTCTAGTTTCATACGTTTGTGGGACTACATAGAAGCTTTTAGTATGACTTTTCTGAAAAAAGATGACAGGAACGTATGTATTTCTTTAAAAAAAACTGAGTGATCCTTAATTTTTTTAGCAGTGTATTTCTAGTTGCTCTAAAGGAATGAATTTGGCCATTGCTTTTTGGAAATGCTATTTTATTAGAGTTGTAATTTTAATTTAAAAAAGGAAAGTTTCAGTGCTCGAATAATACAATTTTTCGCATTTCAAATTAAACAGAACTTCATTACAAAATTTCTTATCATGAACTTTCATTCTTTCAAAAAAATGCACGTAAAAAGAGATATAATCTTCATATAAAAAAAGAAGATTTTTAAGTTCAATAAAAATTATTTTCTGAAATAAAATATCATTTCATATTGTATAGCTTTGTTATGGAACTCATAAAACAGCAATAAAATATATTAGAATTATCAACTTATATAGAAAACAAAAATGATATATTCTACGTCAAAATATTTTGTCTGTTTAAAACGAAACGGAACACATTTATAATATTAGTAGACTGTACTTATAGAGCAAACGATATTTATGAAAAATTTTTGCATAGGCATTTATTCTTTTTAATTCCAATTTTATTTCAGAAGAGGCCATTTATATTAACTTTTGGAAAATCATTAATTTTCGGCAATCAGTTAATTTGAATATTTTGTCTCTTCAAATATTTATCGATTTCTTCTCAAACACATTTAGATACGTATGCCGAGCTAAATGTAAACGAGGTTTCCAGTTCCCGAATGGAAATCAAACGGTTCGCCATATGTGTGACTTGACGTCCGGAAAATGGAACAAATTTGAATTCCCTGACTGCTTACGTAAGTTTCTTCTAAAAATATAAATTGCACGTATTTATACAATCGGGGATCAACTGTCCTTTTTTGGATTTGGGATTTGCTGTTGTAAATTGTACCATAGTCTGCAGTTTTATATGCAAAATTGGACAAATTACAATCTCTACTTATAATGCAGCAACTAATATTAAAAATATGAAGCATTATTTTTTTGATTATGTTTCGAGAGCAGCTTATCTCAAAATCTGAGCTTAAGAGCTGACTCCTAATTGTGCAACTGCTTCAATATTACTTTTTCGTATTTATATATTAAACCTTTTAATATTATTAAAATATTTGTAAAAACCAAATTATTATTGCAGAAATAAGAATTTTTTTTTTATAATAGTAAGTTATGTACCACTTAAAAAATATATAATCCGAAAATTCATGAAATTATTTTGGATTTATTTGTATTCCATTTTCTAATACTTCAGAAAAATTGAATGACATCAAGTTATACTATTTTTGTACCATTTTAGGCACACTCTTAAAACCCTTTGTAAAAGGTATTCAAGAAAACAAAAAAATAAAGGTAAAGGTATCGTAACAAACAATAATAAGAATTAATAATATTTTTAGGTATTTGTGATCCTCCCTGTGAACACGGAGGTGCTTGCACTGAAGAAAACCATTGCGTTTGCACTCCAGAATACAGAGGAGACCGATGTCAATACGGTAAGCACAAAGCTCTTTCTAATTTTGATTCTTTTTTTTCAATTTGTAAACTTTTTGAGAGCCAATATAAATCAATTGAGAGCAACGATCAGCATGCTAATTACGACACCACTGCCGAGAGCGGTTAAAAGAACAGCAACTTTAGTGGAGATGGAAGTGTTTCTTATCAGAATCTTCATTTCGTGACTCAGTATGCCCCTTTTTCTTCTTTCTGGTAAGAAAAGCTCGAAATGTAGAGGACGGTCCCATTGCGTGGTGGAACACCACAGATTAATGAACTATTTTAAAGCTTAGCGTATCTACCGAGGACAATGATAATTATTCTGAGCACCACTATATGAAGAGGGGAATATTTAGGTCTGTTCTTCACTTTATGAAACTTCCATCCCATCCATAGGAGAGGATATGCATGTTTCTATACAAGTTAGGGACTAGTTGGCTTTGAGGTAGGATGATCGCAAGTTCGAGACCCTGTCCCATCAAAGATTAGTCGTTTATGTGTGCCTAGTGCACGTTAAATCTGCAGACGTGGTTTAAACACCCTAACGTTTAGGTGGCGTGGAAATTAATAATTAAGTGGTTTGAGGCCGCAGAAGGCTGATACATACTTCTCTAAAGTGCAGGAGAAATCTGTAGGCAGAATCGAAAATCAAATTGCGCTCATTCTGGTTTTTTATGAAAGAGTTTTCTGTACTTTAGTTTAAAAGCAAGTTTAGTTAACATGATATTTTTTTCCTCAACTCGAAAATGGACGTCTTTTTAAAACAAATATCCTGATTAATTATTATTCTGCATTCTAGAGGTTTCTCTGTGTGATCCAAAATCAGGCCTCCACGTATCAGGTGAATGGATTTGCAACAGCTCGCACGCAGACACACGATGTGTTCTGAATTGCCCGCAAGGAACAAGGTACGAAAGCCAACCAGCCGAGTTGTACATTTGTAGCTTAGATGGAACGTGGACTCCCAGTTTTGCACCAAAATGCATTCCAAGTAATTACATATCTTATCACTTATATGCATAGTATAGAATTTATTTTATTTTCCCAACAAGTTTTGCTAAACGTTTTCCATTCTTTTTAGTAAATGCAATTGAGCCTCCAAGATCAATGCCAAGCATGTTATCACTTGATAGCGGTAAGTAATTTTACAAAATATGTTTAAAAGTACAGTTCATAAACAAAATCCCCGACATCAATATATTGTTTGAATCTATTGAGTATTTTTCAGGACGCTAAGGTCCTTACTCAAAGCGCAGAACATGCTAGATGACATGCTCGGTTATTTTATAGTGTGATAATGACGTCATGTAAATAGACTACGTTAGAACAAGTTTTAAAAATTATTTAATAATTCTATTCAATTGATAAAACCTATCTCCTATTTAAAATATCCCGGTGCTGTTTACCATTTTAATAATTAATATCTAAGATTCTAAATAATTAACATCGTAAATAATATTCTGTACCAGTTTAGTGAAGATGATTTGATTTGTATTTGTTTTTTGGATAAATAATTATTTCAAATTCGATAGAAAGTGATTTTATAAATAAAGGCAATTCCTCATCCTTTAAATAATTTCTGACTTGTTTTAGAAAACACAGTAAAATTTCTTTAATAAGTATTGCATTATAAGTATTGATGAAGAATGTAGCCATTTTTAAAATTTGATCTTACTCAAGCTGATAATTTTAAACAGGAAAACTATGAAATAAAAAAATTAAAATCCTTCGAAATGCCCAAAATTCTTTTTAATAGAATTTTTTTAATTCTTCTTTGGGATTTTTGCATATCACTAAAATATTTTCTGATAATTTTTTTCTGTAAAAAATTTGGCGTTCAAAATGAGCAAACAAAAATTTAAATTTGATGAAATGTCAGTTTTACAGAAATATGTTTCAATTCTTGAAAGAGCAATAATTGAATGTGAATGTGTTAAAAAAGTAAGATAAAAAAAAATCAGGAATTCATATATGACACTGAAGCTATCATCCTCGATACGAATTATTTAACGCAGTTTATGTAATTTCCAGACCTTAATATTATCTTCTTAACTTCAACATGTACAAAAAAATTGAACGAAAATATTTCTCATTTGTAAATTCATATTTTTTGTACTTTAAATACCTAAAACGAAACCTTCAGTTGGGTATGTGTAGAGGTATCTTAAAAGGAGGTGGCAGTTGTTTAAATACATAAATCAATTTATTTAAAGCAGTTTGGCATACTTATTTCAGTAGATGCAAATTTTTGTAAGAACTTTGGAGAAATTTTCCAATCCATGGCCATTAGAGAAAAACGCATCACTCCTACAACCGGTGGAATACCAAAACAGAAAAGGGGAGATGGCAACGCATCCGAACTTTAAATCCAGTTTGTATAGTCGTTTGCATTAACGCATTAACATCCGCATAATATTTGTACATCAATTACAAAGGACTAAACCTGAATGACACGAAGAATCTTGGAAAAGTTGGCATTTTTAATTCATTTCCTAATAAAAATCGGTTGGCGAATAGCTCGGATTCCGAACGAATCACGCAATAAACACTTTCGCGAAAGAATTTCATGTTCTGACGCAAACATGAGCTCTGAAAACTCGCACAACAAAAAGCGACGCTGCATGTAAGATTTGTATAACTGCATCCTGACATTTACCGGCGCCATCGCAGATGCGCAACAGATGGCAATAGGAAGGTGGAGCAGCAGCGAACTCGCCGGGCGAATAGATAAGATAGTTAATCGAAATGAAATTCATAATGTGAAGTATGAACTTTTATATATCTATGATATTTTGATAAACGCATGCATAATCTTTTTTGTGTGCTACGTAGATGATTTCTGTTCTCGCAATTTTTATCGATGGTTTTCTGAACTTTTTATTAGGATTGATAATATTAGGGGGCATCAAAAGAGCAGAGAGTTAAGAACTGTGGATAGAAACTAAGCAAGAGATGTGCATCATTGATGTTGCATCTTAGTAAGAAGCTACGTAAATTGTCTTTCATTTTTGGGGATCACTGAATCAATCAAATTCTTAAAAATATATAGTAAGTTAATGATTAGTAAATAATTTGGGTAATGAACATCGTCTTTGAATGCCCTCTAACCCACTATATATATTTTAAGGGGAGTTGGAACCCTAAGTATGTTAACCGTGACCTTGTTACTTCGATGTACCGTTTCTCAAAATCTGTTATAGATTCATGTTTGAATTTTTTTAAACAAGTAGAGTACACCTTTCTCATTAAACTAAAATTAGCTTTTTAAAAAAACTCAAATTTTATTTTTTACAATTTTTTTGTGTTAAAATAGGGTAAAATTTCACTATGTCTAATTAAATGTTTTGTAAATTTATAAAAAATTAAAAAATAACCAAAATCTCATTTCAGTATAATGAGAAAGGTGTACTTTACTTCTATAAAAAATTTCAAACATGTATCTATGACAGATTTTGAGAAAAGGTACATCGAAGTGGCCAATTTAACATTTTCGGACTTAAGGTTCCAACTCCCCTTAAGGTTTAAATAAGCCATTATTAATTAAAACGTAAGTAACATTATTTATTTAGTAACTAATATAGTCAATCACATGATGATCACTATTATAGTCAATAGGTGATTATGATAATTTTGATTTGCTCACTCTTTCCTATACAGGTCAACCGACTCAATCAAAAATTCCAGCCACTACCGTTTGTTCCACTTGGAGTTCCAATCACTATCGTACATTTGACGGCGCTATATACAGTTTCTCTAGTCCTTGCACATATCTGTTCTCCAAAGACTGCGAACAGGACACATTCGCCATCCACGTCCAAAACGGACAGCCATGCGCGTCTTGGACATCGTGCACGACTGCTATAATTATTTATATTGGTTCCGAGGAGTACGTGTTGAAAGGCAGCGAAGGCGGCGCTTACGTCTTGAATCAGGGGCAGAAGTATGAAGTGCCTACTGCTGTGGATGGCCTGTTGCTTCAGATGCTTTCCGAATTTGTGACGGTCAGCAGTCCTTTGGGTTTCAAGTAAGTCCTAAGAGGAGGTTTCAAACAATTAACAAAAACTCTAATTCTATAAAGCTCTTAAGGCTCTCCTTTTAAAATTCTTAGACATCCGGTACTTATCCTTTTTTCAAAAATAGTGTAGAATAGTCATTTTGTGTTGGCCATCTTTCTGGTCTTACATTATTTTTTAATTTCAAAATGGGACCGTGGTGGTCTTTATTTTTATCACTACAGTATAACCCCGAACTCGGAGCCAGAACGGTTCCCTGTCAGTTGGATGGGTATAAGAGGACTTTATAGAAAAATTGCTAACTTAGATGTTCTAACAAGAGTGTTTAACAATTATGAATTCTAAAAATTTACAAATTAATTATTATTAAACCGAAGTGGTTGGGTTCGGGGGTTCCAGGTTCGAAATCCGAGTCCACCAAAAATCAGTTGTGCATGTGGACCTGATGCACAATAAATCTGATGTCGAGGGCTAAACGTCTTTCCTCTGGTGTGATAAGAAAGGTTGGAGAGGTGAAGTCAAATGTCGTCTTTGTCATCTGACCACGGTTCGAAATTATGAGGTCTGTCTTAAAATAGCCCCAGTGTTGCTTCAAAACGGTATGTTATTATAACTAAACTAAACGAAATTTGATCTCAAAATAGTATTCAATATTTCTATGATGACCCGTAAGTAGAAATTTTTTATACTTTTTCTTTATTTAATTGGTTTTATAAATGCCATCAAAAACGTTTTTATATAATCAGAGCATTCGAGCGAAATTTTCAGGATCATTAACCATTAAATATATTGAATCAAGAATAACCATTGCTCGTGAATGACAATACGGGGCAACACAACATCATAAATAAGTTAACTTGCCAAAAAAAAGAAACATTAATTTGATTACGATCAAATCACTGAAGAAAATAACTCTTACAACCAAAAATATTTTTTTTGTATTAATTACTGTGACAAATCTTCAAATAATTAAAGTACAGAGTTGTCGAAATTAAATTTCCCCAACTCAGAGGTCCGTGCAGGGCGTTGTATGGGTCATAATGACATGAAATTTGGAAGACAGACACTCCATATCATGCGTTCGAGATTTATTGAAAAAAATTAGAACAAGAAGTCGCCGATAGATGGCGCTGTAACGCCTATTTTGTTCGCTATTTGCATAAATGACCAGAACATGCTGAAAACGTTTGTGATCCCCGAACTTCAGCAACGTAACCGTTTTCATACAGGACGGTGCACCTCCGCATATTCATCGTAGCATTAAACAGGTGTTAGGCAAATTTTCTCCGACGAACGAGTGATCAGTCGTGGTTTTCCAACAGCTTGGCCTCCTCGCTCGCCTGATCTCACCCCTTGCGACTTCCAATTATGGGGATTCATAAAGGATCAGGTCTACCGAGAACAACCCACAACATTGTCAAATCTGAAAGACAGCATTACTCTGCATGTTCGTGGAATCAATTAGGATTTATTGCGTTCCGCTGTGGAACACGCTGTTTTGCGAATGGAAAGGGTTGTGGCGAACCTCGGGACTCATATAGAAATTATGTAGAATGTTTTGTTGCGCTGCAGCGCCACCTTTCGGCTACTTCTTCTACTAAATATTTTTCCAATAAATCTCGAGCGTATGATCTGAAGTGTCTGTCGTCCAAATTTCATATCATTATGGCCCTTACAAGGGCCCTCTGAGTTGGGGAAGTCTAATTCCGACAACCCTGTATTTTTAAAAAGTTGTAAATTAGAAAAGAAATCGTACTGCCATACTGATTTACGAAAAGAAGTATAAAAATAAAATGTGTTTTATACAGAAATACCTACTTAAATATTATAAAGTGTTCATGATTATTAAAGCCGAAAGAAAATAAATGATTCACAAGGAGAAGAAATAAAATGACATAATTAAATTGATTACGCATTTCTTTGTTGCTATAGTGAATTAAAAAAGTCAAAACAATGTTTGTGTACAAATGATATACACAGTTGACACTATATGATCAAAAATATCCGGACACTTTCGGATTTACAATTTTTTTTCGAATTTCTCGAGAAAGCCTGAAGGAATTCACTTGAGCTTCGACCATATGATGAATAGGCTTGAACTAACATTTTACAGTGAAGATTCAGTCACGAGGGTATTTAGGGGGACCGTCCAGAAATTGATGAAGACGAAAATGGATTTCAATTGAACCCGCTTTACAACGACGAAAAGGGATTCCGATTGAACCCGCTTTACAACTACCCGCTTTGATCTGCAACTTTCATCAATGGTTATCTTTGATATGCGCATTGCTTACACACATTTTCGTAGAAACGTATATTCTGGAAAATCTAAAGGCTTTCTTAAAAAATCCCAAATTTTCCGGCATGTTTTTTGCTTATAACATGCAGAGTTTTCAACCAAATTATACAAAACTTACAGAATAGTCGACAATATATTAGAGAAGCATGCTATTAAAATGAGAAGTAAATACTTTGATTATTAGAGGAAATATGAGTATTTGTAGTAATTTTTTTTTACTGTGCATGTGCGAGACGTAGCTTAATTTTTCTTTCATAACATCAAAACCATATATATAGGGCAACTTATATAAAAATTCCATTGAATATCATTAAGATTTAGGCTGAATACTCAGGCATACTTATAAATAAAATACATAATTTAAATTGCAGTTGGACGATTACTATTCAAAGATTCAAGTTTTTAAAATAACAATATGTGGGAAATCCCCAACATTCTGCTTCTCTTAGAGAGAAGCAGAAATTCTTCGCATTTAAATGCCGATATCTTTTTAAATCTTAATGGTATTTTACTGGAATTTTTATATAAGTTGCTCTATATATTTCTCTATAAATCTGGCTTTGAAGTTATGAAAGAAAAATTACGCTACGTCACGAACATGTGCAGTAAAAAAATATTTACTAAAAATACTCATATTTCCTCAAATATTCAGGGTATTTGCTTCAAATTTTAGTACAGAGTTTCTCTAACATATTGTCGAGTATTCTGCAAGTTTCGCAAAATTTTGCGTAAAACTCTGCATTTTATAAGCAAAAAACACGCTGGAATATTTGGGATTTTTTAATACCTTAATATCTTCCAGAATATACGTGCTATTTTTACGAAAATGTATGCAAGCAATGCGCATATTAATTATAACCATTGATGAAATTTGCAACTCATCATGAGCTTCCTGTGAATAGGAGTGAGCCGACATCCCCCTTTCGTCTGCATCAATTTATGTTCGATCCCTTAAATGCCCTCGTGACCGAATCTTCACTATAAAATATGAGCTCTAGTCTATTCATCACATGGTCGAAGTAAAAGTGCAGTTCGTCTAGGCTTTCTGGAGAAATTCGAAAAAATGTGTAAATTCGAAAGTGCCTGGATACTTTTGATCATATAATGTGTATTTAATTAACGTATAAGTAGAACCGTAGAGTGCTCATTAGATCAAAGTGAGTAATGAAATTATATTAGAATTAGATAAGTTTCGTTTCAGTCAATATATGATGCATTCTCAGGAAAACTTGATAATTATAAGAGTGCGTTTCTTTTATTAATTAAGAACGATTAAGAAGACAATAGACAATTTGTACTGTATTGAATTTCATTATGCTGATTATTTGTTTGGATTGAATATTTGTCAAATATTCAAACAGGGAGAAATAAGTTTTGTTATTTTTACAAATGCTTTTTTTATATTCAAGGAATATTTTTTTAATAAATGAAATATATTAAAATTAAAATTCTTTTACATTTTGCTCATTCTTGTTGAAAGGACTGTTGAAAGATATTTTAAATAGCTGATATGTGAAGATTTTCTTTTGCTATAAACCTTTTATTTAATTTATAATAATGCAGTATTCATTTTTAATGAAAACAAATTTCCTGAAGGTTAAAATGGAATTTGAAGAATACAATATTATTAGAAGTATCCACTCCGCTGAAGAACCGAACTTGTGGATTATGCGGTAAATTTGACGGTCTGGTTATGAACGATTTTGGAACTTCTGATGGCGGCATCACGGATAGCATTGAAAGTTTCGTGGACAGCTGGGCTATGGAAAACCTCGGAGGTGACTTTCTTCCTGCTTTTGACGCAGAATTATCTGAAAAATTAGATATTTTTGTTAGAGTGCTTAGTTTTATAAATTAATAAATTGCTTTTATTAGATTTTTATAAGTTCTGCCTCTTTATTTTCAGAAAAATGTGAAGGTAAAGCTGTAGTGAAAGACGCTTGCTCAGAAAACAAGGATAAAGTAGAAGAGGCGGAGGCAAACTGTCAAATAATTTTTAACGACAAATTTTCAATTTGCCATGAGGTGAGGAATATATATATATTGTCTTTCGTGGTACCAGAAAGTATACCATCTTGTTAACATTTCTATTCGTTAACAAGAACCATCTATTGTTATTTAAGGTGTCTTGGTCCAGTTGGTATGAATGAGTATTTAGAAACTTGGAATCTATAATACTGTAACATAAAATTTGAAGAAATATTGAGCATGTAATAGCCTACATTTCGAATGCTATGACCTTGGGACGCTTGAATAAAAACAACTTTGAGTTCTCTTAGTCGTTTCAGGGATACTTTGTTTCTTCTGGCTACTGCTACATACCTTTGCTAATATATGGATAAAGTATTGCTTGTAGCTTGAAAACGATAAACTTCCTAATTCAGAAAATCATTTTTATACCATTTATTTAGTTCTAAGAATATTCCGAACATAAATGCTTATCGAGTCTGCGTGAAAAGTTTTCGATGTTGAAAATTTCGGATGTAGTTTGTTCTTGAAATAAAAGAAATCTCACCCACACTACATTCTATTTCTTGTACCACACTTCGTCACTTAGGCTATCCTTTTTGACCTTAGATAGATAGTTTTAATAGTTAGGTTCGTTAGGTCCTCATCATCACTAAAAATTTTTAAAAAATGCATTTCATACATCCAGTGAACTTTCAGGCCATTTCAAAATTTAGATGTTAAGTGTATAGACCAAAACTTCGCCGTCATCCAAAATATTCTTTAAAGAAAGTCAAGCGTTTATAAATGCGTGTGTATCAAGCCAGCACCCGGCTAAGTAGAATCAAGCGTTGTTATCAACGCTTAATTCTATTTAGCGATGCAAGTTCATATAAATGAATATATAATAAAAATATTTCTTCAAATTAAAAAAAGTCTCACAAGTATAGCTGTTACGTTTCTAAAAAAAATTGAGATCCATTTGCTGACGACGAAAAGTTCAAGCCGAAGCTATGTGTTACGTAGGGGAGAGTGTGGTAAGACGGTTTTTATTGGGATGAAACCGGTACCTTTATTCTGGTATGATTAGTTCTTTCTAGCGGACAGATTATGAACTACACTCCACGGATTAAATAAAAGAGTATGCATATTGTAGTATGGTTTAAATATTTTTATGAAATATCTTTTAACAAAATTTGAACTCCTATAAAAATTTTTAGGAAATTGACTCCACATTTTCGATAATTTGTGTTTCCGTTTTTTTTTTTTTTTTTTTTCGTTTTCAATCCCTTTTATAATTTAATTGCTGCCGTAGATGTGTAACGAACAATAATAATAAAATTTGTGTTTCTCGAATGCATTAACAAAAAACCTGCCTGTTTTAACAGAGAACATGCAGACATTTTACATTAGGATGTTTCTGCTTCTTTTTCAGTTGGTGAATCCGAAACCTTATTTTGAAACTTGCAGAATGGATTACTGTGGTTGTGAATCAGGAGTATCCTGCCACTGCAGTTCGCTGGCAGAATATTTCCGAGAGTGTTTCAGACTCGGAGGTCTGATACCTGGTGGCTGGAGAAGTAACGATCTCTGTCGTAAGTTGCAACCCTGTTCTTTATTCGCATTATTTGCATTATTTAAAAAAATCTCTTGAACTTTAACTATACAAACTGTGAAGAAATTCTTTTTCATTAATAACCCCGGAGTTCAGGATGCATTTATTATATGCACACAGAAAAGAGTAAAAGCACCATTTTTGAATGGATCAGAAGTGATGATTGAACTTTTACGTTTGACTTTAAAGTAATTATCATATACGTACATTATTTTATGAACATTAAAAAATGCATTTATTATATATAGAACAAAAGAGTATTCGACTTAAATTATTGCAACAATTCAATCAGCATTTTAGGCAATACGCATAATCTTAAATTATACCTTACATAAGGAAAGAATCAATCTTCTATGAACTACCGACATGAAAAATGTTTGAATTTGTTTCAAACAAGCATTTAATAAAGTCATAAAGAGGTAAAATATTATATAAAATAAGAATTCAACTGCACTTGCTGCTTATTCGCATCTATTACCTAAAAAAATTTAGCTTCAAATTTCAAAATAAACGTTATTTCAGGTGATATTTTCGTTTACAGTTTGTACAATAGAGTACTACTAGAGTATGTACTTTTCACATAATCAATAATTATAAGCATAAGATTTTGTTGAGTTTTAAGTACAATTTTTATAGCCCGTTTGAATAAGAATAGCGTGGTAAATTCGACTTACAACCTCTCAGTCGGAACAGGACTCAATAAAGGATCCTGTACTGTCAGCAAAGTCAATATTTTGCTAGTAAATTAAATTCAAATCGTGATTACTTCCAGCTTTGTCTTGCCCGTTCGGAATGGTCTACAAGGACTGCGGCAGTTCTTGTCCTCAGACCTGCAGAGGTACTGTCTACGACTGCGAGGACGACCGCTGCGTCGATGGGTGCCACTGTCCTGAGGGAACAGTTCTTCAGAACTTTCAATGCATCGAAAAATCGAGTTGCCCTTGCCTTCACAATGAGAAGGAGTACCATACTGGTGAAAGAATCATCCAGGATTGCAATGCATGGTGAGAAAACTACATTTTGTCTCTTCCCGTCTGTCTGTCGCATTTCATAAAAAGCCACGCCAATACAGTGATCAGGATTTTATATAACCAATGTTACAAGTTCTCAAAATTTACTTGATGTAATTTTAAATTGATGGGGACTTTTAAAAACAAACAATGAATTTGAAACGAGGTTTAGTTCAGTGAAGATTCGTCAATGTCTAACAAAATGTAGTTTTAAGGGGAGTCAGTATCCCCTATACCGACACTGTTAAATTGTCCAATTTCTATGTACCTTTTCTCACAATCTATTATAGAAACATGCTTGAGATTTTTTATACTGTTTAAGTAGATATTTATCTCTATACTCAAGTGAAAGTCTTAAATAAATATAGCTTGGTTTAAAAAAAATTTTAACTGAATGTTACTGTGATTTTTTTTTTAAAAAATGCCGTTTTCTAACACGAGATCAGCACTATTAAGAAATATTTTTGAAATTTCAGAAAACGTTTCACATCAGGATATACATTTATATGTATAGAATAGATGGTAAAAATTTCAAGAGCATATATAACGTAGATTTCGAGAAAAAGGTACACGCAGTTTCAAAAATACCATTTTGAAATAATTCAAGTTAAAGATAAAAATGCTGTGTTACATTAATCTGTTTACATTATTTAAAGCTTACTTTAACTCACTTGTAATATGAACACGAGAAAAATACTTATATCGTTAGAAAGGTTTGAAATGGAGATTTCAAATATATAAAAATAAAAATTCAAATTTTTTGAAGTATATCGGGCACTGACTCCCCTTAAATTTATGAATTCATGTCATAAGGCCGATTTTTCATTTTTGTGCTAGAATGTCGCAATCAATAAGATGATCCTGCTGCTGTTCTTGTTAAACCAGCTAGAGTGGTCTTCCCTGACTTTCTCTTATACTCCCTAACAAAGGTGTCACCTCCAGTATAAAAATTGCGGACCTTCGGCAAGGCCCAGACCGCAACGAGTACTCAGATTTATATTGTCACGGAGATCGCGGGAGGCTGACAATACAGACGGGAATAAAATACGCCAAGAGGGCGCCAATAAACAATATGGCGTGTTTTGTGCGTCAGAGTATTATGAAGAAAAACAAATATGCATATTTAACGTCTTTTTATTACACGATTAAAACAAAAATTTGATACATATCTACAATTAGGGTTAGAAGACCGCATACAAAATTTCATTTATATATGTCAGTAGTACGGACACGGGGTTGCCCGTGGAATCATGGGGGGAAAATGCCCACGATGACACGAAAAAGTTTTGAAAACAAAATCAAAACAAAAGATACCCGTTATTAATTTTCCCGCTTATTTTTCTTTGCAATAATAACATTTCAAAGCAGAAATGTGTATATTATTGAGATGATGCCAATGTAATGGCGTCACCTGCCGGAAAGAATCGGATTGAAATGAAAGCATATGGCGTCACCTGCCGAGAGGAATGTCACGCACCAGCCAATGAAATTGCAGCAATACATTCTGGAGGATCGTCCGGAGAAACTCCCGCTGTTAAATCTCGCTAGCAAAAAAACTGTTTGAACTGATCAGGGAAAAAATAATTTGAAAAATGAAAAAAGATATTTTAACCGTTCTTGTTTTAAATCAGACAGAAACGTTCCAGTTATAAGATGAAAAAAATGAAAATTATAGAGATGTTAGAACGACAGATGCGAGAATTTGAAGAAACCCTTATTAAAAATTACCATAAAAGTGACTATTTTTTAAAAAGTTCTCAAAATTTAGTAAATTACGTTAGACGTACGAAACAAACTTCATTAGAACGGAAATCGTTTGTTCTTTCCGATGGTGTAACTGTTTGTTTTGTACAGTTATTCAAAGCCATGCTATTGAGAAATGAGTGCGAAAAATCACCCAAAACAATACAAAATATTAAATAAAAAATCTTCTTAATTAAATTTTTAAATTCTGGATTCGAGATGCATTCAGTCACCATTACGACTACCTGTGTGTCAAATTTCATGGCTGTAAGTGCGATAGATTCGACTGGACATCGCAAACACACATACACACGTACACAAACATTGCCGTTTAGAAGTATAGATTGTATTTTAGAGTTATTGTGTTCACATGCACGCGAATGTAAAGACTGACAGATAGTCAACACTTCGATGGATTTGGTCCAAAATTTGATACGGATCTGCAATTCTGATGATAAAACTGTGTACCAAATTTTATTTATCTACTTATTTAAGTTTTTGAGTTATCGTGTTCAAATGAACACGCACAGACAGACTTTCCTTAGACGGATTTCGTCCAAAATTTGTCAGAAATCTACAAATTTGGTACAAAGACCACATACCAAATTCATCCGCCTAACTGAAACCGTTTTTGAGTTATCGTGTTCACAGACACACAGACAGACTTCCCTTAGAAGGATTTCACCACGTACCAAATTCATCCGTCTAGCTGAAACTGTTTTTGAGATATCGTGTTCACAGACATAATTCCAAAAATTCTGTTTTTAGGACTCAGGGAGGTCTAAAACGTGGAGATTCATCAAAATCTCTAGTACGAATTTTTGACGGTTACAATACTTTATCTATGTATGCTTCCTGCTTGAGAAAGTAAAAACACAACACATTTTTCTTTAAATTTGTTTTACAAATGAGTGAAAATTTTAAACGACCTTAATTTTTCGTCTAAAATTTTCACTGATTTGTAGAACAAATTTGAAGGAAAATTTGATGTGCTTTTACTTTCCTTCCGCCAGCAAACAAATCTCAGTTCAAGTGCTTGCTGTACCTTTCTGAATATGCCCTCTAAAGTTGTTTCTTTCTTTATGCAACAGTGAGTGCAGCGCTGGAAAGTGGCAGTGTACCCAAGAACAGTGTGGATCAAGGTGTTCATCTACGGGTGATCCTCATTACATAACTTTTGATGGCTACAGCTACGAGTACTTAGGAGGTTGTCCGTACTACCTGGTATACAATGAAAATTTCAATGTTGTGCAAGAATATGGGCCTTGCTCGACGCAGTCAGGGGCCGAAGCAGACTCAATGTTCTGTACTCAATCCATCACAATCGAATATGGAGGAGGATCTTTGGTGCTGCAACCAGGCATAATAGTAAGGAAATAGGCTTTGGAGAAGTTGAAATTATTTCTCGTTGGGTGATATTTGTTGGTAAAGCTTATGTAAATATTTATTATCATGCGCCAATAAGATGTTCTTTCGTCTTAGCGTCTATAATATTTACAAGCAGTTTAAAATTAAATAACATAATTAAATATTAACATAATTATTATATAATAATATATATTAATAATTATAACATATTAACATAATTAATTAACATTTACAAACAGCGATTCACACACAGATGTGCCTGTCAAGCGGATGCTGTGTGTGTGTGGCGTAGCGGAGAAACGGTTTTATTTCTAATTAATTTGTCATTTTACTTAACTTTTATAATATGCTAAAATATAAATTGAAACCTTTTACATATTCCTTTTAAAATTTAATAGTTGCATCGCTTGATTTCCTGATTCTTGCTTCATCCAATCGTGTTTTTAATTAAGTTACTAGGACATTTGACACATAGTAATCATATTAAAAAATAACACATAAATTTTTTTCTCCTTTAACCAAATTCGTTCACTTATGAATAAATTTTATTTTTAATAAGAAAACCCATTAATATTGTTCAAAAGAAGGTTTCTACCTTGGAAGTTTCTTTGAAATTTTCAAGCTGTATTTCGTTGATATTTTTAAAAGAAATATTGTTTTTCGAAACCAGTTTAGTTCCATGGTTTCGATCGTCACCATCTAATCGCAAATTTCACACTATAGTGTATTTTTAAAATTTCAAACGACTGGGCACATTATGGTAACCAACTTCATAATCCAAGCACCCATTCAGTAAAATTCATGTTACTACATGATAACTTGAAATCTGCTCCAGCTAATTTCAGTTTTTGTGTTAAAACTGGCAACGCGCAATTGAGTCAGTTTTACGGTGTTCCGCTGATTCATTGAGAATTTCCGTTAAAATTTCTCTGAAACTTATATTTAAACAAATAATAATAAGCATATTCTTATAATTGTTTTCGAGGTGCATATATCTGTAATATAATTGAAGTATATTTTTGTATACAAAAATATACTTCAATTATATATATTATTATAATCGTTTATATATAAACGATTAGTTCTAGGTATATAAGAATATTGTAAGACTTTCAGTTTTAAGGATTAAAACAAATGCTTTAAAACGTTGGTCAGTGAACTGGAAACGGTTATCGACTCGACGTAATGTTAAATGACGAAAAACAGTGATCCCCGCATGCAGCGATATATGATATTGAGCATACAGGAAAATGAATGCTATTGTGTGGCTCCCCAATAAGATGCCCAACACAGGCCTCTATTGCCGAAATACTCCAGTCATCGATGAAAGCCTCCAGAAATCCCTTTCGCTCCATGACATTACTCGATCACTGGCCAGTACGGTCATTTTTTCTCATCAGAATACTTACACCTGATCAGCATTGTACGAGGGTCGTTCTTTTTTCAACCTCTGATGAACTATGAAAAAAGACAACAGTAGAGGACAAAACGAATTTATTACTAAAAGTTATGTACGCACATGGTTACTTTTCGACATAATCGCCGTGAAGATTCAGGCCTTTAACCTTCCAGCGGGCGCGCTTACCCAAATTTTACGACATATTACTTATGCAACTTTTATTTATGTTATCTGTATTCATTAGCCTAATAGTAAACAAATATTTTATAAATAAAATTGCTCTTAAATATATCAAATAACGATATAAATATGTAATAGGATGCACAATTCAAGTATCTCTTGCAAACGCGCGCCCGCTGGAAGGTTAACATATCGGTCGACCAGGTTTCCGATCCCCTCTTCTAAGAATGTTGCCGCCAGTGATGTGAGATGGGCCTTAACGTTGCTTTGATTCTCCTCCTTCTTCTGGAAGCTTTGGCCTCCTAGCCAGTTTTTCAACTCAAGAAAGAGATGAAAATCACTCGTCGCTATGTCGGGGCTATCCGCCGGGTGATCAGACTCGTCCCATTTAAACTGCTGCAGAATCTGCAGGGAACTCGTTAAGCAAGATCTTCTGTTGCGACAGACTTGCGTCCTTGTTTCTCTTCATCATGAACGTAAGTTCGTCCGTCTTTAAATTTTCTACACCATTTTCGCACGACACCATCACTCATAAAGTTTTCACCGTTTACTCGACTCATTCTTCGGCGAATTTTTGCTGTACTATTTCCTTCTGCTTGAAGAAAACGAATAACACTTCACAACTCGCACTTGGCGGGAGCACCAATTCTACTAGCCATGTTAACATGCCGACAGCTCAGCTGAAAATCGCGGGCTGACCTCGGCAGTAGTGAATGTTATAGTTAGAGACATGCGCAATCGCCCACCGCGCATCCCAACATCCTACCACCTATCTGTTTGTTTTGCGGTTCAATCGGAGGTTGGAAAAAAACGACCCTCCTATTAAAATTGCTACTAAACTCAGTATATGCCAGTATTATACAAATTGCATTCTCTGACATCCTATGATATTGGTCTGTGATAAATTAACACATTTTGCGCGACGTCACATTAGTAGACAAAATATTAATAGACACATGTATGGTTTATTATTTCAGATAATTAAATAGGGTTAAATTTACTTAAGCATGCTGGTGAAGAGTTGGAAAAAAATATATGTGGAGTTTGAAAAAAAATCAGTTCGTTCTTTTCGTACATTTTCACTTTTAAAACTAGATACGTAGAGAAATTGTATGATACAATTCAGTGGATAATTTTAATTAAATTTTTGATGAAGCTGGAATGTTTATATTTAGAAATTTGAAATTTTTACAAGCCTTTGCATGTATCAAATGATATTCGTTTTTTTTTTCTGCCCAAGTAGCATTAAGTCTTCTAAAGTCTGAAATTCTCTAAAATAATGATCGAAAGCTCGTTATTGTTTAACCTTTTTACAAATCGCTAATTTCCTTTTCAGGATGTAATTTGGAAACAAATGTATATTTAAAACTTAATACAATTTTTAAATCGTAGTTTAACAAGCAACACCACCTATCTCAATTTTTTGAAATTTCAAAGAGGAAAGAAATACTCAATTTTTCGCAACGAATAACGGATATTTCTGATTTTTTTTAACATCTGATATAAACATAAAGCCGCATGTTCCTACCACTTGTGAAAAAAATTCAGAAATATTCGTTATTCGTTGCGAAAAATTGAGTATTTCTTTCCTCTTTGAAATTTCAAAAAATTGAGATACGTGGTGTTGCTTGATAAGCGACGAAATATATTTAATATGACATTCCGTAATTTTTCTAGGTTTCTTTCAACTCCAGACCTGTAGATTTGCCTTTCTCAGAAATGGGGATATCCGCAGCTATGGCGACAGATTTATTTTTAAAAGTGAGTTATGTGAAACTAAATCATTTTTACACTTTTTTTGACACTGCTTCTTGTAATACTGTATGTTCTTTAATTAATGAATATGTTCTTTAGTTTCACAGTGATTATCTATTCTTTAATTCGTAACTTTGTAACTTCGAACTCTTTTTGAAATTAACCCTCTTAAGTCGGGCAATGTAGAAAATCTTGTCTCAATTATTCCCTACAATTTTTTCGTTGTTATAAATTGATTGAAATGAATTATGCTACTCGTGTACTATAAAATCGTTGTAAACAAATAAAAATTCGCTTCGGTGCAACAATATTCGGATCTGTTAACAAGTGTTGCATACAAACAGCTATGAAAAATTGCACAACATTGTAGGGTCAACTTCCTTTTCTCCTTACTTAAGTATAGGCGACATTTTTCTGTATTTCTCTTCCGAAAAGGGTGTGTGTGAAAGATACCTCACGAAATTATATTCTTTGTATTCATTTTTAGAGAATAAACAACAGTGGAGAGGTCGGAAAATAAGCAGTGCCGGAACGCTTTAACCACTGAGTGACAAAACTCGCGCTGTTTTAAGGAGGTTTTTACAATTTTTTCTTGCTTATTTTCCTTTGAAAAAAGCAGTACAAAAACGATGTTCCGGTGCGTTCCTGCTCCATTACACCCCCGATAAATGCCGTCTGATACTCTACATCCAGCAAACATTCAGATCAGAAGATGGAATTCCATGCTATCGAAAAGAGATTAAGAATGCGATACAAATAATTTTTCCAAAGGCTTGTTTTCTATTCTGCAACATTTCGTGCACGAAAAATAGAAATTTCATTGAAAAATGCAGATGGAGTCATCACTTCGAAATACCAGGTGAAACGCGGGTATGGGAAAGAGTACCTTCAGTGTACTGCTAAAATGTGTATAAAGTTGAAAGGAGAATAGTTATCATGCTAATCTGAAAAGATTACTTTATCTGCATCGCGTTTTAAAAGAAGTTTGATTATTACGCGATCAAGGTCTAGCAGCCAAGATTTTTAGTTTCAGTTATATAAATGCCTCGTTTTGAAGCAAGCAACACAAGGGCCATTTTGGGACGGACTTGTTTAGAAGTTATGGTCTGAAAAATGAATTTCAACCTCTAACATCGACTTCTTTTTGACTTATGCATGGGACACCTCGTTGAAAAGCTCATATCAGTCTCATTACTTTCGACCCTCTTTCAGCATCGTAGCTCTAACCCGTGTGAAATTATAAGAAGAAATGATTTTTCCATATATTTCTAGACAAACGGAATCTACCTTCGTCTTGAGGCTAACCGACATGAAATTTTGTCTATCAACTCTCTATATTTGAGTTTGATAATATGAAATAAGTGCACTGACATAAAGCACTTCATGGCGCTGCCTAAGGCTGGTGTCTGGTACATCGATAAAAGCCTTATTGTCGGTCGCTGCACCACTTCATAGAAGTGAATCCTTTGTCTGAAGGGTTTCCACTTTTAAGTTCTTTTATTGATTGTTTTTCTTTTTCTGAGTTTGAAATAACACGATGATGAGCTCTGTTTAATGTAAAAATTGATTGCAAGAATTCCATTTTTAATTCCTGAGTAATCAAATCTCTTTTTGTATAAAAGATAGCGAAAATATGTCATATAAAACTCGTTAAATTGTGCAATTCACGAGATTGTGGGTTGTTTGTGTCAGAAGGAGAAGAAACCATTCTTATTAAGCAATGAGATACGAAAACTGTCAATTATTAAATTACTAATGTCCATAATCTGATATTCTAAAGGAACCAAATAAATTGTCGATTAAAGTTCAAGTAACTTTTGTCTTTTTAGGTAAGACTAGAAAATGGATTGTCTGTATTGTGGGATGGAAAGAACCGAATCTACATTGATGCTCCGCCATCTCTCTATGACCAAACGATGGGTCTTTGTGGCACTTTCAATAACAATCAAAACGACGACTTCATGACTCCAGAGAAGGATGTAGAGGCGGACGTTGAAACTTTTGCTTCAAGATGGCAAGCTTCGGATAAATGCTTCAGGAGGGCGCGACGATCAATGAGACAAGCTCCATGCGAAATGCAGCCACAGAAACTTGCGGAAGCAGATCAGCTGTGCTACACTTTGAGATCTGCTCTGTTTCAAAGTTGGTAGAATTAGTTATCTCAAAATCATAGCGCGCGAAATGGGGTTTAATTCACCAAGTTTTGTAAAAAGAGTTCTCTTTCGTGTGGAATTTGAAGTTATTAATAAAACTTCTAGGTAAAAGGGATATGACAAGTAAAATTATAAAATGAATTAATTTCGGAATCGTTCATTATGTCCCCATTAATTGCGCTATGCAGATCGTTTTCCTCAAAATGCCCCATAATTGTGCTAAACAAAGCAAAACAATCGGGTCGTTAGTGGTTGAGCAATTCATGTTTCGATTTTTCCACTCTATTGTGTCCTTAAGCAGAAGATTTCTGATCTTTCCCAATGCGGTGTTGATTGAAAATACTTTCCTAACACAGTACGCACCACTGATCAAGAACAAACACTTTTATTTGACTCTCAGAGGATAGTGTTAGGTGGTTTTCAGAGTTACACAATTACCTCGAAACAGATCGTTTGTCTTTGTTTGTCTCTAGTATGGATACCATGGACGCACCTAGAGAGAGGGAAATAAAAAAAATATGAAAGCTGTATGTAATCTTATGTACAATTTCATTCTTAAAGAGTGCACCCATTAAATCCTAAGAATTTACCCTCTTTAATTTAAAAAAAATTAGCGAAAATATGTGATATAAAATGTGTTAAATTGTGAAAATATATTGCTCGTTCATGAGATTGTTGATATCAGAAGATAACGCAGTCTATCTTGTTAATTACAAAAATTAAAAATTGTCGATTGCGACGTTACTGATTTCAACAACCTGATTTACTAAGGAAATCAAATAAATAGATTTCATTTGCTTCACATTAGCAGCAAGGAGTACTATAATGTCAAAGCTATTTTTTTTAAAAATAATTTGTATCAGTTTGCATCAGAATCTCAAATGTATAAAGGAATACTTATCATAAACAGAATGAAACAACTGCCATCGGTTTGTATTAAAATTATTTATCCAGGTGAAGGCATCTTAAAGAAACAGGGAATTCAGATCTTTAATTTTAAAAAAATCATATGGATAATATCTCATAGTCTGATCACGTACAAGCCATTAGAGTATTCATTGCTATTTTCAATCCGTATGCCTCACAACTATTAAATACGAACATCAAAAGGCATTATAGCATTTTCACCGCTTATTTTTAAGCACAGCAAAGCTTGTCTCTAATTAAATCTAGTTTAGTAGATTTTGAGATCGGATATCGAAGTTAGTTCGTTTACATTTTTTAAGAATAATTATTTTTTACTATAGAAATGCAAGGCGGACATAAATTAGTTTGGCTAAACGAACGGCTTACTAAGCACTGCTCAGTCCTAATGTCGCCTGTGGGAGAGACTAAACAACACTATTTAAAATTCATCCCACTTTAATCCTTTAATCCACCTTTGCTTCTAGGCTTAAAAAAAATACTAAACACATATAATTAATTTAAATTTATTATTTGTTACAGAGTAGATCCACATGTCTCCAATAGAAGATACTAATTTTCTAAAAAGATAAAAATTTTGAAATATTTTTAACATTTTTCTTATAAGTTTTGATGTACTTAGAACCGATTATCCCAAAAATTAACGAACTTTATGATTCCTAGTTTTCCTCTGGTCTGAGGAGGTTATACGACCAAACATGAGAGTGCACATGATGGATAGTGAAATACATAAAGCCTTTTTCCACATTTTACTTTACCCTTATATTTTTGACTTCATCTTTTTCATGAATGTTCGATGTAACTGCTCTTCGTTTCTCAGAAAATGCCCCATCGGTAAATCAGTTCTTGACACATTTTTGTTAACGTCGATCAAATCAAGTGCAGTGCAAGTAGTTCGTCTTTCCGGGACACTTCTCTGGTACTCTCGACTGAAGTTTAGTTTCACTTGTCGAGCTGAATGAGTTTCATGAAAGACACAAACAGTATTTCGCTTTTTCAGTGGCGTTACAACAACACAGAAAAAATGAACCTTTGCAAACTACATCTCATGCAGATATGGAATTGATACATCTAGGGCCATATATCTACAAACTTGGGATACAGTACTTCTAGTTTAGAAATGTCACCTTACAATTAAGATTTTGTAAATTATTCGGTTATTAAGTTGCTTAATTAACTCGTGCCTACTCTATATTGATATACATTTAAAGTAAGCAAACACTGTCAATTTTATTAAAGCAATAACAAAAGATGAAACATTTATTTTTAAAAAGGAAATCATGAATTAGTTACTTTAATGAAGCATAATTATGCAGTAGGAGACTGTTTTCGCATGACATTTACAGAAAATAGTTAAATTCCTGCATTTATCCCAAATTAATCGTCGTATTATAAATAGCTTGCGATGCACTATTGGTTCAATTTGGAACGATAGTCTGCACATATTTAAGCACAGTGTTTAATATTTAATACATAAAGTTGTAGTTGGTTCCCGATGGCATAACTAAATTCATTTTTGTGTCAAAAAAGTTATTTTTTCTTCTATCCGAACATTTCGAGTCGTTATTTTATTTTTACCACTTATTGATTTGGTTGAACGATACTTATAAACTCAGAATTGAACAGGAGACACAATTTCATACATCTTTCAGTAACATTTTTGTTCTTTTCTTTGAAAATAAAGCTTGCCACGGTGAAGTTGATCCTTTCTCCTTTTATAAGAACTGCATCAGTGACCTTTGCATGTGCGGAGAGAACCTCGAAGAATGCCTGTGCCCGATCCTGTCTGACTACAGTTTGAACTGCGCAAGGAAAGGCATTATGCTGGACTGGATAAACAAAGTACCAATTTGCCGTAAGTTGAAACTCTACAGTCAATTTATTTTAAGCAAGTGAAGTCATTATAGCCCAAGCCTGCTGAAGTTGAGGATACAAAGAAACTAAATTAGTGTACCTCTCTTTTCGTTCAGGTAAAAAGTTTAGAATATAATCGTAATACACATGAAAGTAATTGATTCAGAAGTCTGGAGCAAATTTAAAAATCAACAATTCAAAAACAATTGAAGATAAAAAAAATCCTTTTGCATAGGAAGGAGGGAAATGAAACCAGTTCCCCCCCCCCATGAAACCAGAATTTACCTGTAGCATAGTTTACAATTTAGACCACCAAATGGTTATGCCTTCCTTAGGATAAGACACTTTGGACAAGGACATAGGATAAGGAAAGGACTTCGGTATGTCCCTGTATTTAAACAATATTTAACTTTAATCACCAGCGATGGATATTCTGCGTGATTTATAAAGAAAATTGTTTAATTTTATGGAGCGTAGAAGCAATTAATATGCCATTTACAGGCAAAGCAATAGCTCGTGGCTTTATACTCCTATTCTAGTATAGTCATCTCTACTCGTCATTGACTATAGTTTGAATGTTTAAGAGAATATTAAGAAATTCTGTGATTTCAAATTAAAAACAATTATCTAACTACAGCGGATCTTGGTTAATTCGCACATTTTAAATTCAAGTTCGTCCGCAGTTCGAATTTTTTCTCTGGTCGTTTGGATTTCCTATTGACATAAGGTTAAAATTTCGTTTTATAATTTAATTTATTTTTTATGTATTTATTTATTTTTTGCTTTTGAAGTCAAAACGAAGAATTGTAAAAAGAAAAGTTTCTTTTCTGAATTGTTTTCGTTAGTTAAAGACGTCCGTAACTCGGTTCTCAGAGATCCAAAGTGAATAATTTTAAAGGCCTTAATCCACCTGAGGACCTGACTACTATGCAATGTGCTCAATAAAAAAAGCAATAAAAAGTATCATGTTTTATAAAAACTTTAAACACGTTAAATGGGAATTCTACTGTTTATTGTGAACTTTATTGTTCAATTGTTGTATTCACAATGTTGCATACTGTTTGTTTATTAAAGCATTGCCTGATTTGTTGAAATTATTTTAAAAACCATTAAAATGTTTTTAATTATAATTATTATTATTTTATTCATAAAAATTACTTAGAGTTTTTTTATTAAATATGTATTATTTATTAAAACCGTTAGATATTAAAAATAAATCCTTTCTGCCCTTGTTAGTTAAAAATTGTCATTTTATTTCCTTGTACTCATTTTGGACCCTGTTTTAATCAATTGGAATTTTTATTGTGGTTTCGAATTAGCCAAGTCCCCTTGTATAAGTTTAGAATCAGAAGATAAAGATATAAAAACCAAGTTTCTCTGTTGTTTCTGTAAGTCTACAATTAAGGTACAAAGTTAAAGTAATCATGAATTTATTATATATATTTTTTTATGTCTGGAATTCCAGTTTAGCATACTTGCTTTTTGAAAAAAAAATCCTCATTTCTCAACGTTTATTTGCAGAACCTCAATGTACTGGTGGTCAAGTTTATAAAGAGTGCGGAGATCCTTGCACCAGTACGTGCGCTGCCATTGCATCCGAAATTGAATGCGATTCTCAGTGTGTGCAAGGCTGCATCTGTCCTGATGGCACGGCCCTCAACAGCGAAGGATTCTGCATAGCCATTGACCAGTGTCCTTGCTTATTCGAAGGGAAAGAATTTCCCTCATCAGACATCATACTACAAGGCAATGATATATGGTAAGAACCTTTAGGGTGATACTTCCTTCGTACAACTTTAGTTGGTACTTTTCCGTTCGCATGGAACCAGTCGTCGCCAAGCTAAAATATTGTCGCTAGTTGTCGCCAAGCACTCCGTTGATATTTGTACTATCGTTGGCACGCTAGCGCTGGTTCCAAGCTTGTGGAAAAGTACCCTTTAGTTGTCCGTTTTCTCCCAAATTAAGGAAAGGGCAAAGCCAAAGTTGGGAAAAGTCGATTTCTATAGTTGATATGCATTTTTCAACCTTTGTATGTGCGACTGCCTTCGGAAATCTCAAGTGTCATATCGTATTCGATATCGTTTTCTCGGTCTCCATCTAGTTTATTTACAGGTGCGAAAATTTTTCCGACGTTGCTTGAGCAACATTCTATTAAAACATTAACTTTTCATTAACTAAGGAGAGTTCTGATGAAATAAGATAGAAGCAAATAAAGATAAATGCGAATTGACTAGAAAATTACTAGTATATTGCATTTTCAATGCACTTCAATTCTTGCAACAGAAATTCTTTTAGAATTGATTAATTAATTAATACTGCGGAAACGGCGTTTCTGTAAATAAGTATCATTCATTAAACAAAGTTTTTTTTTACTTGCCAGTAATGTAGGAGCAAAATAATGAAACTGATTAAAGTAATCATCACCGCTTAACGCACACTACAAAGAGAGTTCGGAAAGAAATTGTCACTCTCTTCAGAAATAGTTTGCGGTGTGGACTTGGTGTCAAAGTTACAACCTGCCACCTGTATATTTAACTAGTAGGCTGAACAAAATATATAATACCAGTTAGATTCTTTTATATATCAAAACTCGGGATTGGTTCTCTCGTCAACCTTCACAAACGGATGTTTCTTATATTCTATGATCAAAAATAATTTTTCCTAGTTGTCATATGTCTAAAAGTTTTCTGTTGGCACCCATAATAGCCTTCAAAACACTTCCAAAATTATCTTTTTCACTAATGTTCTATTACTATTAATTTTCCTATTTCACAATTTTGATGTTTTTCGGAAAAAACTTTTATTGTTATCTTGTAATCCGAAAATTCATCTATTGAACGATGCTATTTTGATTATTTTACTATTTTCTCTGATTTCACAATATTTTTAAAAATTGATTTTTAATTGTAGCCATAATAACGTATTCACAAATAAATGTATTTCTTATTTCAACTAGTGCATGCGAATAAATACACGAAATAAAATGTATATAAGATTTTCTTGGACGTGAAGGGCAAAGTATATGTTAAACAGTCATTGTAAATATGGCTAATTTTAGTTAACTTTCATAGCACAATGAAGGAATTGAGTATGTGTTTAGAAGAACTGCCTCTTTGCATTGACATATTTCGCCCAAAATTTGGTACACATTTACAATTTTGCTGTTAAGACTACTTGACAAATTTCATTCATCTATCTCGTTGCTATTTGGATTTATGGTCCAGACACTTCAGGATTTTCACATTTTTTAGAATTTCTCCTGAAAGGCTAAACTGACTGCCCTTGAACTTCGACCATGTAAAGAATAGACTCTAACTCACATTTTACAGTGAAGATTCGGTTCTGAGTGCAATTAGGGACCCGCTACAAATTGATGAAGATGAAAATTATTTCGGCCCACCCCGCTGCGTAGAAAGCTTAAAACGAGACGAAACTTTCAGCAATGGTTATGATTGATGTGCATAATACTTACATAAATTTTCGTAAATGCAGCTCAAATATTCGGGAAGATATTATACACGAATGACAGGCAGATACACAGACCTGATTTCAGAAATTGTCTTTCAGGTTCAGGGAGGTCTAAGTAGTGAAGATTAATCAAAATCTGGAGTTCGAATTTTTTGACTATAACAATACTTTCTCTTTGCATACGAGAAGCAAAAAGAATACACATTCATGATATTAACAAAGGAAATGAAACAGAGTGAAAGTATTTGTAATGTTTTTGTGTGAATCAATCTATAAATTTGCTTGAATTTATATAATATTTACCTAAAATATTTACCTATTCTCTGATTTAAAAGAATAGATAATGTTTCACAGGGATTTGTTGAATTTATTATTGACTATTTTCAAAATTAATTAAGGATTCGAAATGCACAATTTCAATTTTCTCGTCTTTTTCGAGAAACTAATAAGAGTAAGAGGAGTACACCATTATACATAAATGCTTTTCCGAAACCCCGGAAATGAAAGATGGCTCTATAGGAAGTATGATGCTCATACATTTCAATACATGAATTTATTTCTATCAGAAGAATCCATTTTCTTGCTATTGAAATCATTTCTATCATTTTTTCCTTTTGCAGCAAATGCTTGAATGCTAAGTGGGAGTGCAGACCAGGCAATGAAGAGGAACTGATGGCCTTGAAACCCGATATGGAAGTATCCGCTCGTTCTAGCCATGCTGTAAAATGTTTGGAGGAATACAACGAAGAATACACTGATTGCGCAGAACCATGCCCACGAACTTGTCAAAATTACCACCTGCCACCCAAATGTCAAGTAGAACAGTGTTTTCCTGGATGTAGGTAAGGAAAGATACTTATTTTTCGTCTTAAAATGGATCATCAACGGTATGTTTCGGTGACTGGGCTTAAAATGAGTCATCAAAAGCAGGCATTAGTGGTTCTGCTTAAAATGAATCATCAACAGTATGAATGATTGGTTCTGCTGAGAATGAATTATCAGTTGTATGTATGGGTCCAAATGAATCATCAACAATAGGCATGGATGGTTCGGCTTGAAATGAACCATCAGTAGTACCCATGGGTACCAATGGTGTGAATGGGTGGTTGAGTCATGTCCAAAGAACGCAAACGAATCATTTTTTTAAAAATTAATAATCACCGAGAACGAAACGTTAAAAAAAATTAGAATAAATCAACAAATTCAACACTTTATTTTTCCATTTTTTTTTCAAATCTTGTTTACAGTGACCTGCGGTTTTGTGATGATTCATTTTTTTTTCATTTCGTTTTTGAAAACAATTTTTTTCTTATGTTTCTTCTAAGTGATAAAAGCATAGATATTTGAAAAAACGTTTTGAAATTTATTGTACATATTTTCGTGGGTTAAGCAGTCAGAAGGTTAAACCAATTTGTGATGAAATTAAATATACATATATTTCAATAACGTTAAAAACTGACTTAGAGTCAATTACTCTCAAAAAAGAATACCAATTGTTTTCAAGGAGATTAACACAAGACTTTATTATGCTAAACACAGACCCTTTAAAATTGTGATTTCCTTTTGATTGCAGATGCAAAGAAGGCTTCATATTTGATTCGGAACTACAGAAGTGTGTAGAAGTTAGTCAGTGTGGATGCATTCATGCAAATCGGAGGTACAATGAAGGTGATACAATAAAGCAGTCATGCAATTTATGGTAGGTGTATTTTATAAGTTTGTATTTTATTGTTGCAAAAAATAAGTATAAGAACATTTCAACATTATTTTCAACGAATTGAACCTGGAGACGCTTCACGCGGCAGAGTATCGAATAAATTTGATTTTTTAAAATCTGTCTCCGACAAAACGAAGATTCAACCTATTATCTCGGCGTTTCGTGTTTTATAATTTTCATTTGAGTTAGAAATAAATTTAATAAAATTTGTTTTTCAAAAATACACTTTTATTAGAGTGCTAAAAAGTACACATATCCACAATTGGGGGGTAAAGATCGTATGTTAAAATTCAATTCTCTAGCTTGTTCAGCGGCGGCTCGTCAGCTGAGAAACAAGCAGTGCTGAAAAAACTTTAGCTGATATTGGGCGGTGGTGTAGCAGAAAAAATAACCAGTGCAGGAATGCTCTAACCTGGGTGATAAAAATCGCCCTGTTTTAAGGAGGTTTTTACAATTTTTCCATGTTCATTCTCGTAAAAAAAGCAGTGCCGGAACGACTTTCCATCACACTACACCCCTGGTACTGAATTTTCCTACTTGAAAACGTTTCAACAGTGTTCTAATCCGGCGCAACGCGATCTGCATTTTTATATTTGATATTTCGCTCAGCAAAAGCTGTGAAAATGTGATGTCTTGAAGATCTGCAACTTTAATTTTTTCTTACCTCTAGCGAAATTGATCTTTCCTGATAAAAATTTTCACCTGAATAAAATTTTAGAAATTTTTCTACATATCCTTTTTCGAAGAGTGCCTTCAAACAAAAGAAAACGAATATTCGATAAACCAGACATATTTCTATCGAAGCAACATGCAGCGAAACGGAAACCCATAAACAACCCATGAGAGAAACCGAAGAAAAACATAACGAGGAAGCGAAGCTAAACTTTTGGTGGAGGCGAGAAAAGAAAAAAAAAAGAAAAATAGCGTCTTTCTCTTTCAGTTCTCCAACTAGAGCCGTGCGGAACGCAGCCCAGGCACATATAAATTAAAAGGGAGATAGGGTTGCTTTTTTCTTCCGATTCATTGGTCATCTGTGCGCAGAGGGCGAATTTTGATGCTTTCTGGAGCAACCAACTTTGCAGCTCTGACTTGTGTCTCTCTTACTTTTTAATTAATCTTCTGTTTTCTTCTCATGTTTTTATTACTTTCTCCACCATTTTCATTGATTATCGAATTGACAGAGTGAGAAAGTAAGGAAATAAAAACAGAAACGAAAATGTAAACTTTTAAAATAATTTCAAGTGGTGCTGAAGCTCTGCAGCCCTAATGGACGAACCGCCCTTGAACTTATTGCATTTCTTGGTTATCCAGTTTACTTACCCAGAAATGACAGATCGACAGACTGTCAACATGTCTATGGATAAGATTTAAAATTTAATACAGATCTACAATTTTAATGATAAAAAATATATTCAAAATTTCATTCTTTTAGTTTATGGCTCTTTTCAGATATCGTCTTCACACGCACATAGACGACCTGGCAAACAGATTTCTCTTTGAAGGTTTTGACCAAATTTTGATACAGATTTACAATTTTGGTGTAAAATCTACATACCCATCTTCATTCTTCTAACCTTTACCGTTTTTGAGTAATCATGCTCACAGACATGGTTCCAAAAATGGTTTCTCCGGACTCAGTTCTAAAAAGTGGAGGTTCCTCAAAATCTCGACGGCGAATTTTTTTGACGTTTACAATACTTTCTCTTTGTATACTTCGTATACAAGAAAGAAAAAATAACTTTTTATGTAGTTAATAAGTAACATAAGTAGTAACATAATAGTTTTTATGTTGCTGGCTTGAATATCATTTTATATTGATGATTATACTTCATATCGATAATCATTGTGAAATATTAAGGCAGGTGTGCACATACCCTTTAGTACGTCGCACGTTAGAACGTCGTTCTCGTTTGTGCGCCATCTTGCTTTAGTCCCTATTTATTTCTGTTCATTTCAATTTAAAAGAAATTATAGCACCGCAGGTATTTGGTAGTGCGTCACCTACTCTGAACACGCCATCGATATTCTATTTGGAACTCAAATAAAAATGGTCGAATGTTTCGCGAAAGAAGAATGGTTGCACAATAAATTTAACCAAACGGCAAGGTCAAGAGGGACTTCTGACATTTTTAAAATTTTACAGGAGGAGGAAAAAAGGAATGGGCTGTAAACAATATCGAAATAAGGGTCCAAGATATCTCTAATGTATTTCACAGTAGAAAGTGAATCTATTGACGACAACCAAACAAGATTACAATTTTTAATTTTTGCAAAAATTCAAATTTAAATTTTGCAGAAGTCCCTTTTAACATCAAACCGTATAAAAGTTTCAGAATTTTAGGAAATAAATTATTATTAAGCCAGGAATATCAATAAACTTAACTAAAATTCAAAATTTGATTATTTGTGAGTAAATTTAAATTTTTAGACTCAAAATAAAATAGAATTTTAAAGTTATGCGTTTCTAACTAAAAGTCAGATTAAAAAATCCAGGGGAAAATAATTAGAAACCAGGAATATCAACGAAACTCAAATAAAATTCAAAATTAATTTATTTGCAAGTGAACTCAAACTTAAAACAATCGAAATAAAGTTTAAAGATATTCGTTTTTATGTAAAATTCAGATTTAATTCAAAAAGTTCTGGGAAAATGATTATAAAACCTGGAATATCAGTGAAACTCAAATAAAATTAAAAGTGTATTTAATTGCAGAGAAATCTAAATTTTAATCGCTGCTTGTTTTTGAGTCACATTCAGATTTTAAAAAATAGGAAGGAAAATTATAAAACAAGAAATATCAATTAAACTGAACTAAAATTCAAAATTTGTTTATTTACAAATAAATTTAAACTAAAATAAAGCAAAATAAAATGCAAAATTTATTTGTTTTTAAGCAAAATTCAGATTTCAAAAATAAAATTAATAGTAAAAATGGGTAATGTAAATGGCTTTTAGTCGTCTTGAGGGTCAATTAAAGATCCTCTTCTGCGCAGAAGTTCCCTTCTAACATCATACGGGAACTTTGATGCTTTACTACAACCTAACTATTAATTGCAGAATTTCAGTTTTAATGCCAAACGATGCAACTACCTTCATCAAATCGAAAACACAAAAAAGTAATTTCGGAAGAGTCTACAGAAGTCCCCTTTTAAAATCAAATGGTTCTTATATCAAAGGTTTCAAGGCTGTCTTCTTTTTTCATGTTTTTTGGACAATCTGCGAGAGACAAAAGTTGCTTATATTTTTCTTTGTCCGTTGCATTAAAAAACATCGAAACATTGTAGAATATCTTCGTATGCCGTCATGACACTTGAGAAAAACTTTTGAGGATACTAATTTATATCACGGTGATTTAGAGCAGCACAAATAATGCATGATGTAATAAAGTGATCTAAAATATCTCAATTTATTCAATAACTAGAACTGCATATTTTTGTTTTATGTTCCGTGAATAAAATTCAAGAAAGAAGGAACTTGCAAATATGGTTATTTAAGGAGTATTACTGCATTAAAAGTGCTCTAATTAATATTAGGTGTTCTGTAATAATTTAAAATCTCGAATATTTCTTATTTCAAAATATTTAAAAATTTATTAGCATTAACTGAAACAGAAATTCCATAATAATGTATTAAAATTATTACGAATTCTTATTAAAAAGTAGACCTGTACCATTATATGTGCTGTTAAAATAAGTAGTTTAATTTCATTTTGAATAAAAACTCGATAATACGTCTTTCTCATTACTTCATCATTGTGAAATGGTTCCTTCAAAGAGAGGTTTTACTGTATTTATAGAATTTTACAATACCAAGGCCATCCAAACCAAAAAAATCCTGACAAAATATATCCTGTAACTTTCTTCAGTAAAATATATGAAGTAATAAAATAACAATAAAGTATGTAAAACAAGCAAAATGATTTAAAAATGAAATAAAATTTCCTGTTATTTTCCCCCAGCACTTGTCGCGGCGGACAGTGGCAATGCACAGAAAGAGTCTGCCCAGGAATTTGCACATCTTGGGGCGAGTCCCACTTCAAAACTTACGATGGTAAAATTTTTGACTTCCACGGCGAATGCGAGTACATCTTGAGTAAAGGAAAGATGTCGGGAGCCTCCTACACCCTCATCGTTCAGAATGTACCTTGCGGCACGAGTGGTATCACATGCAGCAAGTCCTTCACATTGGACTTGGGACCTCTGAAGCAGACAAGAGGAGACATCAATGAAGTCATTGGTAATTACGGAATAGAGTTTATTTTAAATAAAAATGAACCGATTAATTCTGTTCTTGAATATTTCCGTACAATAGCATAACAGAGGGTCATCAGCTCAGAGCCGGTAAAAGTTGCTTTCATGTAATGATGAAATCAAAACAATTAAAGACGACCCCTTATTGAAGCATTCTATCTTCTATGTTATGGTCTATGTCTGATATTTTTCAAACTATAGGTCGCGCAAGTGTACGTAATAGGGGAAAATGACTCTCACCTTGCAATCTTCTTTCGAAGAAAAAATTGTATGAAAATCATATTCATATGTATATATTTAATATAATTGACCTAACTACAGGAGCAGTCCCCCACCCCACCCACTGGACCGATTTCGGCAATTTTATATTTCATATAGAAGCTTATGACCTCTAGATATGATATCAATGGTCTTTTACCGCCCACAAAACTCCATTTTCGAGAGAAATCGGGGGTAAAACCGCTTCTTCACCGTACATTCTCTATGAGAGAAAAACTTCAGACAGTCCCCAAAATCCAATCAGGGGACCGATTTCGGAAATTTTCATCTCATATGAAAGCCTATGTAGTCTAGATATGTCATCAATGGTCGCCTTCCACCACCAGCCTCCCTTTTTCGTGATATATCGCAAAATAAAACTTTGGCAGAGTCCCTCAGCCTCCACATTTCGCCAAGATGCCAAGATTCCATAGCCACAGGTCATTTATATTACGGGTGAACAGCTGGTCGCCGAAGGTAGCTAGTAATTATAATTAATTAAAAATAGTTAGTATAACGAAAACAGTATTATCAATAACTGCTTTAAATTGAATTTCCTTTTGTTTATCATCTACAAATGCTTCATTTTCTTATTTATTTTCCAACTTACGGGCCGCGGCAGAGGGGTTTTTTTTTCATGAAAACGGGGTCGCGATTCCAAAACTTTAAGAAATTCAACATCTAGGTGTCATTCAGGAACAAATGTTCATTCGCAGTTACTTGGTAATGTGAACGTAAATCTAAAATTGCATTTAAATTACAGGAGAATTTCGTAATTTTAAAATGTGTGACACATTGCAAGTCTGAATATTAATACTGCTTTTTAACTTTACACACGATACAAAAAATGGCCGTAGCTGTATGAATGCTTTAACAGTCGTTACAAAGATACATAACTAGCGAAAAAACTGCAATGACCAAGCTCTGCTGATTTTATTGTCAAACAATCAAATCGCAGTGGACCATTAATTTTCAAATCTTCAAACATGAAATTAGTGAAGAAATAAATGGATTTCTTATAAGAGTAGGGCTCTTGTGACAATCTGTCTCATATTAAACCATATTAAATTATGGATTTTAAGTCTCAAGTCGATCTAAGACTTGAATGTATTACTTTTACATCACACGTAACTTATTCAATAAACGCTATTTTTTTTAATTCCTGTTTACTTTTAGTTTCTGTTTTTTCCAGTGAGCTTTGGATATTCGCTTTTTTGCCTCAAATTCAACCCTCATCTAAAACACAGAAACTGAGTACAGCAATTTTTGTCTGCGACAAATTATAACTCATTATTAATTTCAAAAAATACGAATCAAAGATAACGTTTGCTCTGAAAATAGATATTTTCGATTCACATGGAAATTATTTTTGTACTTATTATTATTAGAACCAAACGTCCAATAAAAAAACATAATATACGTGTTTTGTTGAAATTATTCCATACATTACTTTGATTAATAATTTTCCAACGACTCTTTTATTTCAATATCAAGAAATATAAGAAACCACATTATTTTTCTTGACTTTAGTTGCATTGATCTTAAAATATCCATATTAAGATATATATAACAAACAGAAAAATTTAAATTCGTAATATTAATAACAAATAACTGAATAAATTCAGAATTTTGTATAAAAATAGTAATAGTATAAATATATATGTTACTGTGAAAGACAGATTTCTAGCAAATGTCGATATTCTCCGGTTAATGTCATCATTCACATAGTCGCTTGGTGTATATTCAAAATATTTTCGAAATATCATTATTTCTCACACCGGCAAATGTAGACATTCAGCATGCACTGATGGTGAATGTTGAATAAAAATATTTTTGTTCCGTTAAGAAAAAAGTGCATTTTAAAATGCAAGACAAAAAGGAAAATTCAACTTTGTTTTCACAATTTATTATTAAAACATGTTATGATATATGCCAATATAGATATAATATAATAAAATATATTATAATATGTCAAACATATTATAATATAATTTTGACGCCTCTTTGGCTGTGTCTTCTCGGCTTTTCGTTTCGACCCTCATCAGAACTTAAGTGTGCTTTTCGATATAACGATGCTCCCACTGTATAAGAATATAACAAATATTCGGTCTTTCATAGACGTGTTTGGTATGTGCCGACATTCACTGGAGAACATTGAAATTCTGTAATTTCGGTCTTTCACGGTAACGTGTATTCATGTTTCATTTCAGCTAAAGAAGAGAAATTGACTCTAACAAAGAACGATCCACTTCCGAAGATGTCTCTCAAATCTCGTTTTGTGGTTCTGGAGTCGGGACTCTTCGTTCTCGTCTACACAGATATCGGAGTGACATTGCGATGGGACAGAGGGACTAGAATTTACGTCACCTTAGATCCACAATGGAGGAACAGAGTAAGTCATTCAACTCATTTATAAACTTCTCTCACGTGAAGGCATTATTGTTCGCGAGTAATAGAAGCATTGATTTGATTTGAAAAAGAAGGTTTTGGGATTTTCAGTTACAAAGGTTATTATCCCCTATTCATTCCAAAGTTCTTTTCAATCCGTAATCAAACAAGAAAGAAAAATTGCCATCGAAATATTGTCTAGAACTATTGCCGATCTAATTATGTCAAGACAAAAAAAATGGCGCCCTCCTAGAAGGGCTTCCAAATTCTTTTTCTAATAGAAGCATATTACGAAGAAAGAATACATTGAAATGGATTGTACTCTTGAGAACTACGAAATTATTTCAGTATCCAACTTTAAATCCTCTCAAATAAAGCTGTTGCGTTCAAAAAATCAGAAACAATTTGAGCAATCAGTTAGGGTTTTTAATACCTCTCGTGTGACTAAACAAAAGTAATGGTGACATTTTAATTTATTATTATTTTGACGGCAACAATTTGCATTATTATGCTTTTCATTTTGTGAGATTATCATGCTATTGTTGTCGATTATCCACAATTTCTTCTTATTTCCGTTGTAAGATTCTTGTTAATGACGCAGAAGTGAACAAAATCCCCAGAACAATAAACTGCCGATTTCAGGGGAAACTTCTGGGTGGAACATAAGGAAGATAATGCAGAGCAATAATTGTCTTTTTTGATTCTTAGCTTAAGAATTATTTGATATCGATTGAAGATAAACATTCGGTATTTCGTGAAAGAAATGTCAACTAATCATGTTCGAAACTGGGATATTTATGGTTCGTTTATCATCGATGATTCCTCCTACGGCGTTCCCATTGCACAACACGAAGATTATTGTGAAACGTAGAACGTGAGTTACATGGAACTGAAGATTACGATTAATAATTTCAATTTAATTATCACTATTCAATGACGGAATGAATAACGGAAGTGTAACCAAGTCAGCTAACAATAGTTATTGATTGTGTCAATGATTGCATTCACAGGTAGATAAATCTTGAATATCCATGCATTCATGGAGATAAAATATGCGGGTATATCTAGATCATGACTTTTATGCCAGTTTTTCAAATAAGAATTATTTCGTAATTAAGTATAGTAATAAATATATATTATTTATTCTTAAAATAAGTTTCAAATAACTGTCATTTCTCTCATTATTTATTTCAGATAAGCTGTTGAACACTTTGTACATTGATTGTAAATACTTGAGAGATGAGGATAATGAATGAGCATAAATGAAACTCACAACAGCAAAATGTGCCGATTTTCAATTAAAAACTGTAGATTCTTGCAGGAGACACGAAACATACAAACATACAAAGAACACAAATTTTCATTTTTATACATTGCATATACAATCAAACCCCGTTATAACGAAACCTTAACAGACCGATGCAGAAGTTCACTGTAACCGAAGATTCATTATATCCCATTTTTCAAATATTGGCTACACAAGATTTACTATAATCCTTAAATGCGTTTCTGTGTTGAAAAAATTGGTTACACTAAATTGCAATTAGTAATGGCCAATAATAAGTTAAAATAAATAATTGTTCTTAAAAAATTAAACCGCAAAATTAATTGTACTTACATTTATTTCTTATAGTATGAAAATAAGTAGCGATTTTTCGTTTAAGTACTAAAACTAAGCTTCAAAAGTGGAAATTTTGGTTTACTGTATCCGAATTGCTTGCTTTGAAGATCGTTATAAGTATTTTAAAATACATTAGTGACTTAGGAGTTCTGTTGGGACCATTTAACAAGTTATTATACTCCGGGGTGTTTTGTACCGAGGTTTGACTGTACCGCATTCAGAATTTCTTATAACTACATATAGTGAAATTCATGAACAAGAACATTTATGTCTTTAATTCAAAACTTAAAATTTAGTGTTTAGATATCACTGAATAAAAGAAAAATTATGTTTAAAAAAACTAAATGATGATTTATTGATCGTTTCAACCGATTTGTAAACCATTTTATATTTTTTCCACAGGTAAATGGTCTTTGTGGTAATTTCAATGATGACCAAGCAGACGACTTCTTGACACCATTCGGAGGCGTTCCGGAGGCAAGAGCCTCCATTTTTGCAGACAGCTGGAAAATTCAAGAATTCTGCCCTGGGCCCGTAGACATACAAGACACCTGTGCTGTCCACCCTGAAAGAAAAGGCTGGGCACAGCAGAAGTGTGGAATTCTGAAAAGTGATGTCTTTGAGCCGTGTCGCACTGCCGTCGCAATGGAACCTTTTTACGAAAGGTAAGATACATGGATCATTTCTTCATCGTGTATGAATCTCTAAGAATATTAAGTTAAATTTCGTTAATAAAGCTCTCTCTGAGTGACTGTGTAATCTCTAAGATTTAGTTTAGTTATGTTAATACCCCGTTTTGAAACGAAAGGTGGTCTCTTTTGGGACGGACCGCGGGCAGATGACGAGGATGGCACCTGAGCTGGCACTCCCACTTCCTCCATACCATCGGGAGGGGGATTGACCTACGACGTCAGATTTAGCAAGCAGCAGGCTCACGTATACGAGGGATATTCAGTGAAATCTACTTTCGAACTGGCCCCGATGCCAGGACCTTACTACTAATCTCCAAGAATATTAATTTACACTTTCATTAATAAAGTTTTTTAAAAACAATTTTTAACAATGAAAACAAAAAAATATCTACTTCTCATTTGTCAATAAATCGGCTTCTGTTAAGTTGTTCTATTCAAAAGCATAACAAAACTTATCAAAATTAATGAAGAAGAAAGAAAACATATCGTGCATGCTCAGTAATGAGCATTATATTCGAAAGCTTAGCGACTCATAAGAGTAATCTATCAATAAGACATAAGATGTTTCTCCACAAGTAAATTACAAGACCATTCCTGATGTATAGTCTACCATGTGTGGCTCCACGTCAATTAAAAACCTTAGGAAATTGCAAGTCTTTGAAATTAAGCAATAAATTTGAAAGGTTTTTGCAATTAATTAAAAAGCTCCTTGGTATGTAAGTCCTGTCTAATTTCAGAATTAAACTTTTTTTTAATTAAATCTTACACAAATTAATTCAGCCTCAATTCTTTCGAAAAATTTGCAACGGATTTTCAACGAACTACTGCAACGACCAGCCTACGATCCTGAAGTTCCCAACTCAAGAAAAAGATCTAGAGCATAGTTGAATCAATTATTTGAGCATTAATCATTAATGAAAAGATTGAGAATCAATACAGTCGATGCACATTTTTTTCAAATAAATTTTTCAAACATGATTTGTGTTTGGGCCATCAACAAGCTACGATGAGGATAACTCATTATTATTCGAGAAGTCTACCGAAATAAAAGAAAAATCTTAAAAGTCTAAAATAGAAGGTATTGAGCAGCGACATCCTAAAATGTTAAATGCATAAATTCTTTTAATAAAATTTTGGAACTTCATAAATTTTTAAATTGCAGTAGATCGAAAATTCAGTGAACTATAGAAGACAATTCGTTCGACTTAAATCGACCAAATTGTTGTTTGGTCGCCAAAGTGGCGGCATTCGTAAATCATCGTAGAAGTCGGTGTTTTGTTTTAGACTCACACTGACCAGCCTACCCAAACGGGTGATCTGGTCGGTATGTGTAAAAAAACGATTTTTGCGACGACTTGCGAATGCCGCCACTGTGGCGGCATCGACCGCAAAGAGTTAATTTCTCAATGAGGCACTAAGTACTTCAAATATCGTTGCCGTTACTATTTCACGGAAGAACACACACAGAAGAAGGATCAGAGGTCTCACTCCAGAGTTTGGTAAACTATCGCAGCGCCACCTACGCTGGACACTGTGAGGAGAACTACAAACCACAGGGAATTCTTCTCTGTGGAAAAAACAAATCAATAAATTTAGTATGAAATAAATATTGCCATTTAAATAATGAGAACTAAAATAATAATAAATTGAAAATTAAAATATTTACTTTGTGTGTTTGGTCGCACGAGACCTATTAAAATATCCACAGTAATTTCGAAAATTATCATTCTCTTGCGCGTGACATTATTAACGGCTGCCACGAAAATTTTATATATAGTGTACTTAATCTTAAACTACTAAAAGTTTTTCCGTTTTCAAATCATTTATTGCCGCAATTTAATCAAAATTAAGCATTCTACAGAATTTAGGCCTCACGAATTGTGTTTTTAAACGGAAAACTAGAGAACAAATACTTGCACATGCGAGCAGCATTCATGTATCACGCACCAAGAGGTGAAAAACCTTAAAAATTATCCCATTTTTTTTTATCCATTTGAAAATATATATAAATCCACAGACCTATAGTAAACCTGAAAATTTTTCTCATTTGAGCTAAGCAATTTCAAAACTAGAGTATAAAAAGCTGCTTTAACTGCTTCACAACATAATGTTTTTAATACTTTCTTGGGACTTCTACAAGGAGGCATACAGATGAAAGCAAACTAAACATTAGAAGTTATTTAAAAACGAAAATTCAGGCGTTACTATGGTAACGATAGAAAGTTCTTTATCTTATTTTCATGAAAATAACTCCTGTCATTTTATTGTAGCTTTGTTCTGAATAATTAGAAAAGCATTTTAAATAAATGTGATTTCTGAGTTACCTAAATGAAAGTTAAAGTGAACTGGATTTTGATTATGCTATCTCCCAAACAATATTTTAAATATTTCTTTTCACTAAGTTTTATCAGAAATTTCATTTGGTAGAAGAAAATAACTGAGAATGAATGTGGAATTTGGCAAATGTCCATTTGAAAAAACAAGTTACAGGCAACTGCAGCATGATGAACCAATTACAGATGAAGAATTTTCACTATTTTCTGAAACTGGAGATGAAGATGAGGATGTGCAATTTGGAAGATTGTACTATGGGACCCATGGATCAGATGTCAGGCATTTGCCTTTTATTATGGCCTCACATGCCGCTTCAATGGATGCTGTCATTTCGAAAATCATCCAGGATTGGAAGCTACCTAAGCCGAAAATCGTGCTGTTCGTTATAGCAGGTTCAACGGATTCTGTGTCTGAAAGTATTAAAAAGTTGGGTATCTTACTCACTAAAGGATTAATCAATGCTCTCAAGACGACAGAAATGTGGCTTTGCACTGACGGTTTCTATAGAGGTTTCGGGCGAGATTTGGGCCTAGCTTTCTTAAATGAGCGTTCCCGACGAAAAGTTCTGATGAGTAGCAGCCACAAAGTAAACATTTACAATTTTCCAGAGACTGCTTTAATCGGAATCTGCAGACAAGACTTTTTGAATTTTTCTGAAAAACTTGGAGTTAAAGAGCCTTCAAGTGAAGAAGGAGTGAGAGAAAAAATTCAGAAAAGAGACATTAATCGAAATTTTGAATATTTTCTGTTGGTGAAGGACACTTCAGAGAAGAAAAAGGGTCTGAAGCAGTTTCTACTTAATTTCACTAATTGCTTAGTTGACCAAGCTAAAATTAAAGATAAGATTTCAAATGATTTATTATCTGGAGAGTCTAAAAAAAGTTTTGCATCGCCAGTAATGTCAATTCTTTTCCGTGGTGATGTAACTCAAATTGATTTGGTACTCGGATACTTAAAGAACGAGGTACCTGTCGTTGTTATGGAAGGAAGCGGTGGATTATCTGATCTACTGGCGTTTGCTTATCATCAAGTAATGCGTCGTCCAGAAGGTGTAAATATCGCAGAATACACAGAAACAGTTTTAAAGCCTCAAATTTCTGAAAAAATAAGTCAGTTGTACCCAGATCTTTCGAATTTTAGAATGTCTGAAAAAACTCTTTGCCAGAAGGTGTTTGATTGTATTAGATTTTCCAGACAGGGAGACATGGAATTCTTGTCGATATTGACTCTTTATGATTTAGAAAAGCAAACCCATTTTCCAGCACATTTACTAGAAGCTTTATTTAAGGCGAGAATATCCAAAAGAATGGCTGAAAGCCAAAACATGAAAAGAGATCTTTTCTTAGCAATGGACTGGAACTGTCCCAATGAAGCTCTGACGCAAGTATTTGCTAGAGATCCGTCCGACAAATTCCAAGTGGACGCTGAGACTTTTTTCAGGGCACTTGTAAAACCTCAAAGAGAAGAATTTGTAGGCATTTTTCTCAGGAAAGGTTTTATTGTTCATAAGTTTTTGGACAGCTTAACGCTTTTACAACTATTTCAGGATTCCCTGAAAAAAGAGTTTTTCAAAACTGTCATTTGGGAAAATTTGCTTGGATTCGGAGCAAGAGTTGAGATAACACGATATTTTGTGGACTTCAGATTGACACTGCTCCTGGAAGAACTAACTAGCATACCATCGCTGATAAATACGTATGAGTTGGACTGGAACTATAGAGGGTTGTATGATAACCGTTCACCAGCGGAAGCTGAGAGAAAATCACTCCTGGTCCTGGTTTTGTGGAGTATTCTATCATACCGCGTAGAACTAGTGAAGGTTATTTGGAGATACTCTGAACATCCAATTCACATAGCTATTATCTGTTCTGTTATTCTTCATAAATTACAGAAGTATGTCTCGGATTTAAATTTGAAAAATGAAATGCAAAAGCAAACAAAGGAGTTCAGTTTGATTGCAACAAGTCTTATGACGAAGTGTTATGATAATAATCCTCACAGAGCTCTTGATTTACTTTGTGAAAAAGATAGAGTTTGGTCATATAAACCCTTGATAGCAATTGCTGCCTTTGCTAAGAATCGTGTTTTCATAGCTCATCCTTGTTGCCAGAAGTATTTGGATGATATATTTATGGGTAAAATTAAAGTTAGTGATCTGCCATACGGTGATTTCACTATACCTTTATGGTTAAAAATAATTTTCTCTAATTTTCTCATCTTCCCAATTTTCCTTTGGATAAGATTTGAGACAAGAGACGACGACACAGTACCTGTAAAAGCTTCTGAAATAGGACAAAGAAATAGTGATCGTTTCCTTAATAAAGCTGCAAGTTCTAAGAGTTTATCTTACAGATCAGTGAGAAATGTGTCGGTGGAAAAAGAGAAGAATCTTAACTTCTTAAAAAAGATTTTTTATTTATATACAGCACCCATATCCAAATTTTGGGTATCTCAAGTATTTTATCTGATTTATTTATTTATCTTCAGTCTAGCTGTGATATGGCCAGCTTGTGGAAGTTTATACCTTGACTTCATAACTTGTGTGTGGACAGGTTTCATAATTATAGATTATATAATTCATATATATTTACTTGGGCAAAAATACCCAAGTATGACACTGATGTACAAATATACGGAAGTTATCATAATGACTGTTTTCCTGTTTTGCTATATCGTAAGTCGTATTGCCTGGTATAGATCCTTCATGTCTCCATATTCTGCTAAGGTGATGCTATGCTTGGCTCTTCTGTACTTTTATTACAGACTTATTTTTATATCTTTTCCAATTTCATCAGATTTGGGTCCATTGCTGTATAAAATCAAGCGAATGACTCTAGTGGATTTTTCAAGCTATATGAGGGTTACAATGTTAGTTGTCATCAGTAATGGCATCGTGATTCATTCGACAATTTACCCCGATTATCCTTTAGGTTGGGAACTTGTGAGGAGAGCGTTTTTTGATGCCATCATATCCTTCTTCTTAACTCCAGCGGATCATTTTGGAGAACCCGATAGGACTTGTATCAGACTCATAAGGCATCCCAATGGACATAGTTTTGTCGGTTTGCCTGAAAATGTCTGCAAAGTTGGTCGCTATTACAGACCTGATTGCCCTAATCCAGGCGTGTGGCCTCATATATTTGGTCTTCAATATCTTCTTTTGCTTAGATTGATTCTTATAACGCTGCTCTATGCAGTTTTTAATAATACTCACGCCAAATTAGTGGAAGAGGGAATGAATATTTGGAAGTACCAAAGATACCAATTAGTGGTTGATTTTTCAAATCGCCTAACATTTCCGGCGCCTTTAAGCCCAATAAACTATTGCTTATTGCTTTACAATTTTATTTATGGTTGCATTTTTAAAAGAAAGAATTCAAATTCTGATAAACCTAAGTTGACGGAAACTGATTACACGTATTGGAAGAATTTAGCATCAGACTACTCTGGCGAAAATTTTGAAGAAAAAGAAAAAATAAAAGACGGCATAGAATGGAGAATGAGTAAGGTATTAGAATTAAGAAAAGCATTGAATGATCAAAGAAGAAACATGCGTCAACTTCATGCTAACCTAAATGAATTACAAATTCATATCCAAAGGGACCACGAATATTTGGAAGATCGGGCTCTTCAGGTGTCTGTATCGGAATATCTTCAAATCAAGAACGTACCACAAATATTTTCAAGAATATCTCCTTATCCTCATACTAATATATTGCGATTCCCAGTATCAGATAAGCATGTACCTTGGAAATACGTATGGAATGATTATGATCCCATTGCCTACAATAAACCGAGTAAAGATTTTTCCCCACAATATCGCCAGTGTGTGGACGTAGATATACAGTTACTCAGAGAACTCGAAGGTGAAGATTTCCAATTCCCAACTTTTAAATGGAATACATCTACTCTTAGTCCAGGTGGAGTATTTGTGGATCGCAAATCTTGGATTAAAGGTAAAAACGAGACGCCTTTCACTTACGAATTAGACGAAGAAGGGCTTCCTCGAAATCCATTGGGCAGAACAGGGCTCAGAGGACGTGGATGTCTTCCTCAGTGGGGTCCAAACCATTTCATCTACGCGGTTATCACTCGGTGGCAAGCGGTTGAAAGCGTGTCTTATCACGATTACCTGGAGGTAGTATTGCTGATAAATGATCAAGATATTTCGATTCCTGGTGGATTTGTGACCACCGAAAATGCATACTCAGTAATATCGGCACTTTTTCAATGTGACACAGTTTGGTGGACTGAAGAAGACATGATTGCATTTTTCTTATCTTTAGCCCAAGTTCCTGGTACCTCACACTCTGAAGATGAATCATTACAAGCAAAACAAAGCAGCAGTAGATCGCGATCAGCTGAAGTATCACGGAAACCTGCTTCTGAGAAAGAAAGTATCAGCAAATCTACGGAGGAAATTGATTCGACGGAGGGTCCGTTTATTTTTCAGCGAATGAAAAAAGGGTATATGGACGAAGCTATCAACACTGACCAGTCATGGTGTGAAGCTGAAGTCTGGCATTTTCATTACAATGTTTCTTGTCTTGTTGAAGAGAAGTTCAAAGCTAATATGCTGTGGTTGCAATTAGACGAAATTGCTTTGCAAAAGATTGCTATTGGCCAGGCTTCATTTTTACATTCAGTTGCTAAAAAGATGAAGGCTGTTTTGGAAGTGATGTGATTTATTTTTCCTCTGTTTTGCTTATATTCGACGTGCATGATGTTAAAATCTTTGTTTAGTAATAATTGTAGTTGCAAGTACAATGAATTAAACTTATAAGATAATGAAATGGTCTCGAAACTTTCATTAATAGTAAGCCACACAGCCTTTAATTATTTTTTAAGCAAAATGTACATTAAATATAACAGTAATTTACAATTTCACAACATATATATTTCTTTGTTGTTAATATAAAGTTTTCTCTTCACTTATTCCCTGGGTTTTGTAAAATTACTTCAGATTAATAAATATATAAAAAATGATATTTGCGTTCTTATTTTTGTGTTCCAATGCATATTTTAAGTGCAACTTTTTTTAATTAATAAGTATTTCAAAAATCATTACTAGAAACAGGACATCATAATTTTTATTTCTTAAACGTAGATTTTAGTAAACATTTTTGCTATTAGACGTTATAAATCTAGCCTTTGACTGATTTTATCTTAAAGATCTTACGCATTGACTTGGTTCTTATAACAAACTTTTACAGTAAATTCTTTGCCTTTTATCAAATTATATATGCTTTATCGTAATATTATTAATCCGGCAATATAGAGTAATATTATCAAAGTTTTCAATGAAAAAGACAAGGACTAACGGTACTTGGATAACTTTCTGCTTTGTTGAAAAGACGACAAAAATTTTGAAACTGTTCCAAACATAAAAATATCAAGCTGTTGCCAAAATGTAACACTCTAAATTTCAGAACGAAATAGCGTGTACTTCCTAGAACAAAAGCCAAGTTCTGTTCTTTACTTCATTTGCTCAAAATTGTTCATGAACTATAAAGGGAATTATGGCATTTTAGTCATATGACTTTCAGTTTAGCAGTAGTGGTTGGACACCAAAATGTAACTATATTACTTAAAAGTTTGATTATTTATATGCCAAAACCAAACAGTAACCCTCGAGATAAAGGTTAATTGCCTTTAAATTTTTAGGCTATAATTATGTCACATTAACAGCTGGAAATGAAACAATGAAAGAAAGTTTCTATCTTATGTTCCTACCGAAAGCGTTATGTGTGCAAAACATTTTCTGTAAGATGGGACATATAATATTTAAATCATTGCGTCAGATTAATTATAAGGTTATTACTGATAAAATGCCTGATAATAATAATATAATATGCCTGACTGCTATATAAAGCTAATACTTTTAATATGAACATAGATGTCTTGGAAAAAAAAGATTTTTCATAATGTTTCTTTTGGTTAAATCGAGAACTAAAATTACCTCCTGCGAAGTATAGAGTATTTTTCAAATTTTATATAATAAGCCATTAATTATACTAATATTGTAAAAATATTCTCAGTTATATTGCTGTCATAAAAACATTTTATACCATTTATCGATCTCACTTTTTATGATATCTTTAGTGGCAAAGAAAAACCCCTTTTCTTTATTTTCTTCATGACACATCTCTCTCATTATTTTCACTTACATGTGCTTTGCACGAAACCATTTCCAAGTTTGTAAAAGGAAAATGTCTACTAATGAATCAAATGGTTCTCTTTCTGTTATAGATGCATTTTCGATTCATGTGGCTGTGATATGGGTGGTGACTGCGACTGTCTTTGCACAGCGATTGCAGCCTATGCACAAGAATGCAGTATTCATGGAGTTTCTATAAGGTGGCGATCCCAAGAACTCTGTCGTGAGTACATGCATTTATATATTGTTACGAAGCTGTAAAGTTGTTTCTATGACATGATAATCTTATGACAGGAAAGAGAGTTTTACAGAGGTTTTACTGGAAGTCAAGCCAATGAACCAAGCCCGACCTTAGCGACAAAACGAAGCTTCTAGAAAATGCCAGAATTATGGCTCTATCTCTACTAGGTACGGAAATATAGAGAGCCTTCGAAAGAAATCAATCTGACGTCACATCCTATCGTAGAAGGTATAAATACCGAGAGCTTATCGAGTGAGTCAATCAGTTGGAGTGATCAGCAGTGCAAACTGGTCAGCTGACAGATACTGAGCGCTAATGAAAGCGCGGCGACAGATTTTTATTAGTAATCTGCTGCCTGCTCGAGTTATGAATTTATAAAATTTCTGCTTAGTTTTGTTACCTGCGCTACGTTTTGTTTTTCTGGAATATTCGTGAAATAAAGAGACATTTATTTTTTATTATCTTGGTTTTGGACTGAATTCACGTTAACCCACCAGGACGATTGAAGTATTGTTATTGTTTGCGTATAATTCATTTAAGAAATTTCAGTTCTATGGTGATGTTTACTCCAGTAGTGAAAACATACATCTTTCTGGAGTTGTTTATACTTTTGGATTCTCTACTAATAGAAAAAACCAACAACAATTCTTCGCTTGCTGAATTAGTCGGGAGAGTAAAGGAAGATCGGAACGAAAAGTTTGCAGATGTTCGAAAAAAGAAGGATAAAAGATCGATACTTGCCGTAGTTCTAGGCTAGCGTAATTTCGAACGCTTTCTCAAAATTTCAGAGCAAATGGTTATGGAACACCCAGAGTGGACAGAGAGTTTCTCCTTCTGGCTAAAGATGACATTAGTCTACAGGAATGACGCTAGAGTTTGCCCGACGGGGGGGGGCGATTTGCCCGACAGGGGGGGGGGGAGTGTAATGAAATTGGTCTCAAATTTTCGCCAGATTATTATTTATCAACTACAATTGAATACCCCGTACAAAAATTTTCCCCGACAGGATACAAAATTTTTCCCCGACGGGGGGGCACAGCATCCCCGACAGGGGGCCCTGGACCCCGGTCCCTCTTCTGGCGCCACCCCTGTTAGTCTAGCTGCCAGAAAAAGTTCTTCAGGAAGGAATTACAATTATTTCCTCTCTTTAGTATGCCAAACACTTATAAAAGCCCTCTAGAAGAAGAAGAAAAATGAAATCCTTTCTCTTCAGTTTCTTTCTCTGTGCTTGATTAGCGTTTTCCGTTAATGTAATATTCGTGCGTTAGAAAACTATTTCGGACGTTAGTTTTGAAATGAGACGGGATGAGTTCTTCTATCGATTGGATATTGTTCGTGTTTCTGGTTGTGCTCATATTGAACATTTATAATTTTATTTTTGATTTAATTTGCCCAAAAAGGTTGTAACTTCTTTAGTAATTATAAAACTTCAAACATGAAGTACTCTTTTGTAAATACCCGTTTCTAATGACAGATAACAAGAAAACAACCATAATGTAGTGATCCGAATGTTATCTGTGATCTCGATCTACTGATCTTTAATGAGAAAGTCGCAATTACGTAAGTACATTGTACATTATATTTTAATATTTATAATCTTCATGTTTCCTTTTGCAGCAATCCAGTGCGAAGAATGTGCAACTTATGACAGCTGTATACCATCATGTCCGAAGAAAACTTGTGAGAACGAGTACAGGTATGGTAGAATCGAAGAAGCATGCTCGAATGATTTCTGTGTGGAGGGCTGCAATCCTAAGCCCTGTCCTGCTGGCCAGATCTATAACAATGAAGTCGAATACAAATGCATACCAGAAGTGGACTGCGTAGTACCATGCTTGGAAGTGAACGGTGTCATTTACAATGAAGGTGACAGAGTAACAGACCTAGAAGTTGCAGACCCATGCCAGTCTTGGTACGTCCAATCTTTGTACCATCTCCAACCAATTTTGGGACTATTCACTATTAAATCCTTATTTTTGCATCTGCATATGGAATGCATTATAATTCCATGCAGAATTTTTTAAATTATCACATAATTACCTCTGCTGTTTCTTTGGGGATACACAATTACACATACATGAAACCTTTTTAATACAAAAAGAAGGCGATATTGTAATACTAATCGCTTTGCTAGATAATGTTGAATTTTTGTTGAATAAGATCAAACAATGAAAACACAGTGAAGGAAAATATTTTAGATTTTACCTTTGTCATTCATAATCTTATTTTTCAGAAAATTGTTACGTTAATACAAATTTAACCGTTGAATAAGAACACAAACGTGGGATCATTATGGAGCGCATAAAGATAAAGGTATCTAATTTTGTTTGTCTAGAGCCTATCTACAGTTTTCAATTTAAGATTTTAGGAGTTGAGATGTTTTCTAATTCAGACTCCATGCATGCAAGATTCAGATTTGATTGCCCTCCATTCAAGAATCCTGCAAATCCACTTTTCTCAGATTAATATTGCTTAATTCAACGATATTTTTAGAGGTTTGGAAAGAGCACGTTGTACTTCAGACACTTATAAAAATGCTTCTTTTCTCTATTTTCAATAATATTTTGCAATTTAAAAGCAACACAAACTGCTGTATCATGCTGTTTTTATTTATAATCTAAAAAGACATAAGACTTTTGTAAGAGGAACCTTACAGGGAGTATTTATTACTTTCTATGCTAATGTATAGTTTACAGTTTGTTTCCAACAGAAAAAGGTATAAATAGCACGCTATTGTTATTTCGAAGGCTAGTGAATTTTAGAAGATCGCGAAACTTCTTTTAAAGGGATCTTTAGGGGAAAAAATTGTTTGACTATATAAATTTATTATTCTCAGTTTGATTCCATGAGCGCAAACGGAAAGATATGAGTAACCAAATGCGCACCATTGGAGGAAAATTTTCTGAGTAGAATGCTTTTATTACAATAAAAATTTCCTACTAAGAAAATTTTTAAAGTATAGTAAAAAACTGCATTCGACACCACCTTTCCATGTACAACTTTCAAGTACGGTTCGTTTTAATAACCCGAGACTTCTCCACTTCTGGACGATTTTACTACGGAAAGGGGTAACAGGTAATAAGTAAAATTAGTGCTTTCCCGAAATTCTTTGTGAGGTCGTGTCCTTCGTCTGATTAGACATATTTGCTAGTCTGTCTTTACAGCAAATCAATAAATGAAAATAAAATGTTTCTGTATACTGCTGAGTAAAAGGTAAACATCTGCCTTGCATTTTTCACTTCAACACTATTTTGATGAAATCAACTTCACCTGGTGCATGCGCAAAAGCACGGAGGGTTTCGGTATCTGAGGAAGATCAGTAATAATATGGAAAAATGTATCGCGGCGCTCGCGTTTCATACATCTTTCAGACCCTCCTTCCACAATCCGAAACATTTTGTGAAAAATCTTGAAATCTCGATGTAACTTTGAGTAAATAACCTGAAATAGCGAACAGTATGAAGAATATACCAATTCAGCATGATTTGACACTAAACATTTCAAAAAATTTGCATTGCGTGACATATACTCGTATTCAGTTTCCTTCCTAATTTATTATATCTCAGAAACCTCCTTATCTGGAAAGTTAATGAGAACAATGGTTCATTCTTGGCATTTGTGGAAGTTTTAGTGCATGAATATTTGATTTTATTAAGGGGATTTTCTTACTTATGAATTGTTTTATGATTTGGATTTGTTTGAATGCTTTCAGAGAAATCTTTTCTCCTTATAGCCATTGTCATAGAGGTTCAATCCAGTGCACTGGAAGTAAATGCATTAAAGAGCAACCTCTTCTTCCTTGCTTGAAGACTGGTTGGACCCCGTGGATGAACACACCTTCCTTTGTAGGAGGGGACTTTGAAGAATTGACCAGTCCTGCTCTAAAGGCCACTTATGAGGAATTTTGTGGTTTCACGAATATGACTACAATCGAATGTAGGGTTGCAGAAACTAAAATCTCTGCACAAGAAGCTGGACAGAACGTCGTTTGTGAACTTCCAACTGGATTGATATGTAGAGATACCGACCAGGACAAACGAATCTGTGAAGACTACGAAATTCGAATGTTTTGCGATTGTGGTAAGTATTGAACAGTTACAAATAAAATGTATATTTCCGAAAACTACTTAAAATTGTTCTGTGAAGAAGTTATTGGCCTTAAAAGTGTAACAAAGACGTAGTATTTCACGATAGCCTTTGGCTCATAGGTACAAATAAAAAGAGCAGGAAACAAGGAGCGATTTATTCCTTAAAAGTAACCTATGCAAACTGGGTTGAAAACATAAATATTCACACCTTCCTGTAGTGTGAAGACATCGCCAGCTGACCGTAGTAGAGAGAAGCAGATACTAAGATGTGAAGAGTCCATAGTGATAGAATAAATGAAAAAGAGCAGAATGAGCGAGATATTTCTCTCTTACTTAAGTTCAGATAAACAATTATGACCGGCAGACAATCGAAAGGTGGCAACAGCCTTTATTCTTGGGCAATACGACGAACGAATCGACAACTCAGGCATCCATTAGGTAGTCTTTAAATCGTTTGTTCGGTGCTATTAAAGGACTTAGAAATTAAGCAACTGAGAAAGGATTTAGCTGTTTTATAGGTGCCTCCCTAGATCTCGAAATAATAACCCTCTCGCAGTATTTTGTAACAACATATGCATCTTCATTTTTATAGATTATTCAGAGTATTTGCTTAACAATGTATTTCGATACTTTCTTATCAAAGTGAGCTCATAGACCGAAGGTTTTGAGAAGCTTAGGTTTTATAAATTATTTTCCGCGCACAAATTTCTACTAACTGTATTTTTCCATAACCATTCCGTGTATTCATGAGAAATGCACTAGTATCTTATACAACCTGTGTCATCAAACATGTGTAATTATTATATTCTAAAATAATATTCGAAAATATTCTGAAATTCAACCTTTATTACTTGTTTGATTGAAACATTTGATTCGTCCTTATGCTGAAAAGACGGAATTTATCTTGTAAAGTGAATCCTAACTTCAATTTATGCATCTCGATGACGCATTATTTTTAATCTTAATTATAGATATCTATCTTAAGGCTACATTTATGAATATACTTAGTTACACGTTTGAAAATGTTAATTATCCGTATGAAACAAAGCATCTTTCATAATTAAGTCGCTCTTCTGGAGAATCGACGCATTTAAAATACTTTTTATTCGTCTTTTCTTGTCGTAACGGTTGGAGAAAACATAATTTCACAATATTATTTTACATTCAGTGATACAGAATGTATTCAACAAATAATTCGTCTAATTCTATTAAATTTGGACTTGCAATACAGGACAAAGTTTCAAAAGATGCACACGTCATGTGCTGCTCTTGATCTCACGCGTCAACTCTTTCGCACACTTTATGCGATGTTCTTGAACATGCTCTCAATTTCACTACCAGATGTCACCTCCCATATTGAGTCGAATTTAATTAAAATTAATCGTTTAGTTAAAAATTAAGATCTGAATTAAAATTTTATCGTCGGGATTATTTTAACTATACCATCGAGAGCAAATACAACTTCAGAACTCTAGTACATTAGGAAGTAAATTCGCTCCATTTGGAACAAAATTCCATCTATGCGAGCATGAAAAAGTTATGTTAAATAAAAGCGTATAAAATATATAGAATCATAATCACTTAGTTTCAAAGTAATAAATAAAATTGATTAATTATAAGATAAATAATTCTAAGTAACGAATTTACATTATTTTATTACATTTTTTAATACTTTGTTTCTTTTCAACTGTCAGCATTGCATTATATGTATTTGGTATATGAGTGATTTATACGTGATGTTGAATATGCAGGTCCTATGATCGAAACAACGACCTTGCCACCTGCTACTACACCCCTTATCACACAACCACCTGAGTGCCATGCAAATGGCTGGACAGCATGGATGAGCTCGGTTTTGCCAAGCGAGCAGGGTGAATTCGAGACCTTAGAAAGACTTAGAGTTAATCACATCTTCTGTGCAAATCACGAAATCGATGACATTGAATGCCGCAGTACCAGATCGTGGAAGTTCGTAACAGAAGACACCAGTGACATAATCTGCAATAAAAAAGTTGGATTCATATGCAAAGGCCCATATTGTGATGATTTTGAGGTTAGAGTGCACTGCTATTGTGGCCCCGAAGGTAAGAATAACTCACTTCCTCTTGTTAACCAAGTCTGTCACTGAACCAATTGCAAAACAGTAAATTCCCATTCAGAACAGGAGGATTAGTTTTGTAATCAGGATATGAGCAAATCATAACTTATTTGACTTTGTTGTTTTTTCAACGAATGATTTTGACGGCAGTGATGATAATGATGCTAGCATTATAGACTGTCTTCAAAGTAATTGAAATAATTTATTAATTTGTATACTTATTAAAATTTATATTGTTTATTCTTATACTATTTACTGATTTCACAATCGGTCGTAAAGAGGGAAAATAAAAATATATGCAATTTAAGCTACTTGAACTTTGAAATAATTTGGTAGAACATTTAGTTTATCTCAAGTTAATTTGTTTTTTCAGTTTGTACGTCATAATAGATCACTTAACTGATAGAAATATTTGTGAAGTAATTAATAATTGATACCTTTTAATAAGCTGTAAATTAATTACACTAAGTAGGAAGCAAAGTAATGGTGCCAATTTCAAAAATTTGTAAGTATAGTTATTTGGCGGCTTTCCTTTCTCCATGAATACATCTTGCGGGATAATAAGTCTGGCATTTGATTCAAACTTTATTATCCTCCACCCTTTTATTCTTTACTTCCTTCCAATATCATCAAGACTTTTAATCTCACGATGTTATTTTCTCAATATACTATTTATTCAGTAGAAATGGTTAGAAGAATAATTTGGCAGAATTTAGAAAAATTTCAGTACCTGCAGTATTTTAAAAACCTGCAGTTGGTAATCCATGATTATCAAACCTTAGTGAAGAGATACAGGGTGCCCACTCTAATTGTGGGCCAATAGCTAATTTCTAAACTTTTAAAGATAGGTATATACTTCCAGTTGGAAAAATGCTTTAAATGGCGCAAAGAATAATATGCTTTTAGAAAATGTATTCATGAAAAAATTATGAATTCAAAATTTTTGAACAGTCCCTCGGTCATATTACTCATGCTTAGTAAGCAAACAATCAACAAGAAAAATATAGCAAATTTAAAAATGTTTTTTAAAAAGGAAGCAAAATTTAAAACTGGAACAAGAAAAAACATTTTAATTATCATACAATAAAATTAAAAGAACAAAAGAATTTTATTGTAAAAAGAAATGCAGTTAGAAAAATTACGATGTTTAAGATGCGCGCCATTGCAGCAGCAAAACAAAAAACAGAGAACAATAGACGGATATACAAATAAAGCCAAAATTAAAAAAGAAAGGTAATACAAGCAATCCTAGAGTAACTTGAAGTAAACGAAAAGCAAAAAACAGAACAGGGAATCCATTCTAGTTCACTTTTTCAAGGGCCAAGAACTATTCGAAATGGATTCAAAAGAATATTTGGGAAATTTTCTGTAAGAAGCAAGCCTTAGGCTAATACAGAGCTTCTCATAGCCCGAACTCCCCAAACAAAGAAACCCAGGTAGCAAATCCACAAGAACAAACATCAAAAGAAAAAGGAAATAAAAATGCTAATAAGACGAACAAAATATTAGCCATCAAGCTTAATTAATAAGCTTTCATAAGGTAAAATCAAAAACTTACCCCATGACGAAACAAGCCAGATTATAAAATTTGCCCGCGCTATCGAGAAAAAGCAAAACGTTAAACACTAGTCTCCCTGGCGAGACGGCCTCTTCTTTTTTTCTGCCTTTCTATTCCTCTTCTGAGAATATAGATGGCGCCAGGGAGACTAGTGTTTAACGAGATTTTGAAACGAGAGCCTACAGTCGATATGTCTTCTCTTAACGCTCAAAAATTCATATACACTAGTAGAAAATAAAATCTTCCTTGCACCAGGAAGGAATTGTGGAGAGTTACGGAAATTAACGACACATATTTATTGCGATGAGCTACTAAAGTGATTATCATTTCAAGAGCATAAGTGAAAAATACATAAAATGTGATGGAACTGCTTGCGAGTAATCTATTGTATTCAGGTTGATGAATGCAGTTATGAACATATGCATGCATCCAATTATAAAAATGCCGGACGGTATTTTACAGAGCTTTTATCCATGCTTATTGCATTTAGAAAGATCAACAACATTCTTTCCGGGATGAGATGAAAATGTAGCTGTCTTCCAATCATGTATCACTCATTTTCACTCTGTAGTGGATGTGATAAACGTGGCTGTCACGGTTGATGTTTGACGTCTCTGAAGCCACGTTGGGTTAAAGTTGCGGTGTTAGACTTAGCATGGCATGCTGTAACAAACATCCATCAGTTAATATATGGACGGTATCGCAATGGATAGAAGCGTTAACCTAATCTCTTCAACTCTATAGACACGTTGGATTGAAGCTGCGGGTGAGGCAAGCCTTCGTCAATTCGTACATGAACGGTATACAGTGGATAAGATTGACATTCCAATCACTCCAGTTCTAAGGGCACGTCGGGTTGAAGCTGCGGTATGAGGCTTAGCCTGCCATGCCGTAACAAGCCTCCATCAGTTCGTACATCAACGGTATCATAATGAATAGAACTGTCATTATATCTTCAACTCTGAAGGCAGGTTGGGTTAAAGCTGCAGTATGTCATGTTGGAAAAAACCCGCCATCAGTTTGTACATAAACGGTATCACAATAGATAGGACTGCCATTCAAGATCGTCGTTGTAATAAGGAGTAAAGAACTGCTATGATACGAAATACCTCCCAAAGCGATAAATGTTCTGAGCAGGCATATTATGTCTACATCGGAATCTACTAAACAAAAGACTTTCTCGTGGTCTCTTGATCTGCACCTAAACATCACTGGCAAGAAACAGAAGCGGTCCTCGTCCGCGAACACAGCTGCATTACATTTCGACCACCAGTCATATTTTTCATCACAAAGGTAGACTCCTTTGACGGTGTCTAGAAAAGTAAGTGGTAAACATGCAACAGGATGCCTGGAACGAAGGTCACAGAACAATTCAATAAACGACTCCTAACTGTCTGTGATGGGATTCCAGAATTTGTCTCAGCTGAAACTGGCTCTACCGACGTATTCTGATTGATAATGGCCACCTTCTGAATTAATCAGTCTTCCCATTCAGTAGTTGCCAAGGGCCAACAAGACCTTGATATTCTTCAACTATTGCCCTCCTGAAACTATCCATGCCAATAATTGTACAGTGGTGCGACATCTCAATCTCATCTTTCTCCTATTTGCCGATTGGAAAATCCATTCTCTCTTAACCCTCCATTCCTACCTCGTTCAAAACCGTTCGTTTGGTCAAAAATTCTCTTCTGTTCCGTTCGAAGCATTTCATAATTTTTCGCCCATATTCGCACAACTTTTCAGAGCATTACGTCACTCAAAGTGCAAAATGTCGTATATCAAAAATTCCATTTGCCTTCATATCGCCAAAAGATTCCAAGTCTTCAATGCCAAAAAAACAAGATGGCTTCTAAGATAAACAATGCAAGGAAGCGACATCGAATTGTAATGACGATTGTAATTAATATACATTTGTGACTTCATTCGTTGGTTTACCGACTAGTGTAATTTCATTCAAATGGAATTTTTGATGTAAGAAGATGTTAAGTGACGATTATAATTTAATGTGGCCAGCTACAATCATGGCAAGCGCTGCAATACATTCCGCCGTTATCTTGGAACAGCGTGTTTATAAAAAGGACTGGGACGCTGATATCTTAATCAGAGCTTTAGGCCGATTATAGGAATAGGTAGTATCATTTTCAGATCCCTCGAGCAATGCCATTCTGTTGTTATGATGCTATTTTTTCCAGCGTATTTTGTCCACTTTGCTTTACATTTAACTTTGTAAGATACTAAATTAATGTTCAGGAAAATATAACATCATTTTTAATTCTAAAATAACACATTTCAGAGACAACGCCCCTGGTTATTCCAGAGACCACTACTGTGGTTCCTAAATGTCAGTCAGAATGGACAAAATTTTACGATGTCGATAATCCAAGTGTAAACGACGGTAGTGATTATGAAAACAAAATAAATATTGAAGAAAAGGAAGGTCCAATCTGCGAAGGGAGAACAGTCACAAACGTCGAATGCAAGGCCTACATCAACGGAGAGTATGTCGACTATTCATCACTGAATCTGTTTGGACTGAAATGTTCGAAGAACACTGGTTTCATCTGCGAAACATCGCTTATCGGAGAAGTCTGCCCAAATTTTATGGTCCGATTCTACTGCTCTTGTGGTAAGTATGCTAAAAGAGTTTCTCGTTGTATTTATCAACGACTAGCAGACAACCCGGCGCTGATCGGCATCGAGGATTTTCATATGCCCCTCAGTTTCTTTTTCTACAAATAATGTCACTAACCACCACACAACAAATATAAATCTCCATTGAATCTCTTCTTATTGAATTGAGCGTTTCGATCTTGCTTGTAAATATACCTTTCAAAGGTTGAGAAAGCAGAGGCAATTGCACTTTTCTGTTACTCCAACTCATACCAGGTGTATCTATATGCCATTTTTTTGTCCCGCAAATTGAACAAATACTCGGCATCGATTCCGTACTCACATTTCTTTCCGATTCATAAGTCAATAATAATTGGAACTTGAGTTATAAGCACTCGAACTCCATTGCGGAAGACTCTAGGCACAAGATTTCACTCAGCCTGTCTTCTTCTTTCTGCTCGAACTCGTTTATTTTGTTGTTGTTCAATTTCTCGCTGTCTTCGCTCAGCTTCCTTTCCAGCATAAGCCTCAAGCCTACGTTCTTGCTCTTCTGCTGTTTCTCGCTGTCTTTGATAATCTTCTCTTTCAGCGTTCCACTCAAGTCTGCAGTCAAGCTGTCTTCTTTCTACATTCCTTTTAGCATTTGCTTGTAGCTTGACTTGCCTTTCTTGGGCAGTTTCTCGCTGTCTTTGATTTCCCTTCCTTTCAGCATCTGTCCAATTCCTTTTGTTTAATTTTATCGTTTGGAATGTTTGGGTTTGCATTCTTTTTGCAGCTGAAGATTTATAAAACGAAGCATGTTTCTTTGGAGGTGTGATTCAAATTTCCATTTTCCCTTTATTATTATTTATTAGGTGCAGAAAGAGATGTCAGGAGATCAGTAACACAATCACAGATTGATCTCATTAAATATATGAACTTAAAAATCTTTAGAATAAATAAAACATTACCAAAAATATAGGTTGCAACATTAAGCAGTGGAAAATAAAACATTAAAAGACAAACAATAATATAATGCGAAAAAACAATAGATTGCTGTAACATAATATATCGTCTCTTGTGACAATAATTCTTATGAAAAAAAACGTTGTCATGCACAACAGGAATATTAATGGAGAATAAAATCTCGACGATAGATGTTTGTTAAAGATAGATGCATCAGCAAAATTTTAAAAAATCGTTCAAAATCAAGAAATGTACACAGCAATTTTAAATTGCACTTATAAGAAAGAGGGTGTTTTTGACTTTACAATGATATAAAATTCTAGTTCTCCAATGAGAAAATATGCGGAAAATTTGCAAAAATACACTAAAAAACGTCTGAATTTACCATTCAACATTAAATACATTAAAAATTATTTCGAATTTTAAAATATTTTTTAAGGCCTTAGCTCCCACTTGCGCTTTATCCACCACTGTGCCAAATCTGGACCGAAACGTCAGTCAATATGGGCGTGCATAGCATAGCGAAAATAAAAACGAACATACACATAAATAAGCTATTTTATATACAGGGTGTCTGCTCTAAACGTGGCCCAAGAGCTAATTCTACACCGTTAGATATACACTAACATTTTGGAAATTGCTTTATACGATTGATATTTTATGCCTTTTGAGCGCATAAGTGTACTGTTGAAAAAATTATGAAACTTAACTTTTCATACAGTTCCCCGTCCTATTAGTTCTATTCAGTAAAATATTCTTGATGCGCTAAAATTCTAAACAAAGAAGTTTCACTCTTTTGCGACTAAAATTGACCGAGTTATGAAGCTTAAGTTATGACCATTCATTGTATTTCGATTTGTACTTGTAGATAGATTAGACAAATGGATGACTTCAGGGAATGTGATCTTCATGCCCTAAAGTTTATCCCAAGAGTTTTAAAGCAACACCCTGCGTATAAAATATTCACTCATTATAGAGGAATCTGAAGTCGATCGAAGGACTTAAAGCTGTGAAGTCATTCATTTTATTATAAACTACATAATCATGAGACCTTTTAAATTTCCGTACACTCTCCGTCGAAATGATTGATGCGGGTGACAACAGCGGTGAAAAAACAAATGAACTATTGAAGTAAAAAACAAAATAATCTATTAAATGATATAACATTCAACAAAAAAATAAGCAGGTTGTTCATCAACACAGAACCTTTTGAAACGAGAAAATCTTCCATTTAACGTTATACAAGATATCATGTTATTATTTATATGGAGTATCCTAATCATTTTTCGAAATGTTTCAAGTCATTAAATTTCTTCTCTATCTGAGGCATGTGGTGCAATTTCTAATTTTACGCTTAGGAAGTTTGAAAGCCATCGGATCTATTATATGCTGCAATTTTTGCGAAATTTGCTAAAATAAATACAAATTTCTTTGTCCAATAAAGAAAATTTCAAGAAACATAGCAAAAAATTTAACTCATAAAGATTCATTCTAATTTCGGTTAGTCATGAAACAGCGAAGAAATTAGCTTCTTTAAAAGTCGAATTCTGGTATATAATTCTTCTTATTGTTTGGATTTAAGATTACGTTTAGAAATCGGACAGCAATGTTATACAACCCCAATGCCTGATGAAATTTAACCGATTATTTTTTGAGAGATTCCTCTAATACGTAATCTGTTTATAGAACCCCTAGAAGAAACACGCATAATACCGAGTACAACAACAACCACAACGACTACTGCTGTGCCCATACAACCCATTCCGGTTGAGTGCGGATGGACGCCGTGGATTAACATGGATAACCCTGAAGAAGGAGAAAATGACGATGGAGACATAGAAGATTTAGCTACAATACAAGTGAATATAATAATTTTCTCTCTATTTTATGTGTTTATTTTTTGTTTTTGTCTGTGAACGTGATAACTCTATATAAATGAAATCTGGTATGTGGTCTTCATAGCAAAATTATAAATCTGTACCAAATTTTGGATCCAACCACTCCACGAGAAAAGATGTTTTCCTAAAATGCATACCCGACTATCTTCTATATACAACGAAGCAAAACACAAAATGCTCCATATTGAGAAATTATGCAAGAAAGTCAAGGAGAGAACCCATTCGCTGATTGTTTCGATGAATACAGCTATATAAATTGACAACTTAAGTTGACAGGACGGTGAAAGCTACGAATGACTACATCACCGATGAGTGACATAATAAATGAATCGGTGTTGTTTTTAAAAGGGGACCTCTGACATCTAGCAGAGAACTGTTATATTGATGTTAACAGGGGTTTTCTGCGAATAAGTGTTCTTCTAACACCACATGGAAACTTTGATGCTTTACCAAAACGTGTCTGTGAATGGCAGAAATCCCGTTTTTACACCAAAGATGCATTCACCTTCATCAAATTAAAAACAAAAATAAAAATGTAATTTCCGCCGAGAATGCAGAAGTCCCCTTTTAAAATCAAACGGTTTAAATGTCTTTTTGGCATCTTACTGCTGCTACCGTAAGATCCACGTTATATTACTACTACGTTCAAAAAGTTCCAGAACTTATTTTATTCCGGAAGAATGAGTACAGACAAAAACCGTTTATTTGGTGTTTCCTTCGAAGTAACTATCCTGTGCAACTATCCATTTTTACCACCGTTCATACAAAGATGTAAATTCGGTTTGTAAGCCTCCTTTTACCGCCTCCCCCAGTGCCTCCTTCGCTAATTGCTACACTTCTTCGGAATCTGAGAACAGTTTTCCCTAAAGCAAACTCTTCATCCGAAGGAAAAAATCACATCAAGAATAGATAAAGGGAAAAGATGTGGAACAGTGGTGTGGTCGCAAAATAAGCTGTGGCGGGACGCTCTAAAAGTAGTGCCGGAACGTTCTAACCTGGGTGACGAAAATCGCGCCGTTTTAGGGACATTCTCACAATTTTTTCTCGTGAAAAAAAAGCAGTACCGAAACGGCGTTCCTGTGCGTTTCGACTCTACTACACCTCTGTTGTGGAAGCACTGGAATGTAACGTTTTGATAGGTAATTTGTCACCAGGAGGGATCTATGAGCCAAACCATTATCGTGATGGACAGGGTCGTCTTATCCAGTGGGCTAAATGGGCTGTAGCCCAGGGGCACCATTGATCCAAGGGGTATAAAAATTTACTATACTAATTTTATTTCAATTTTGAACCAAAAATTTATTTAATCATAATTTTAAATATCTTAAAAGTAAAAATATGATTAGGGCTTGTAGCTAGATAGCTATTGATTTTGAAGTGTTACCTAAACATGTATATCGGTTCATAAAACATTCATATAGAGAAGATCAGTGAGAAAATCACAAATTATGCTTGTAATAAAGTTGCCTACATTATCAATGAGAAAGTAGGTAGCTGCACACTGATATCTAATATCATAATTTGCTCCTCAATTATTGTATAAGGTTGGTATTTCCATTGGGCTATTGGTTCTCAAATTCCTAGTTACGGTTCTGATGGGGCGCCAAATTACTCTAGCTGAGGGCGCTGAAATTTGCTAAGTAGGCACTGGTGATGGAGCACCCACGACATTTGCCTTCCAAAGGTTCGGTCGCTTTTGCTTCGGTGATCCGCTTGTGTACCACTGAATCATGCAAACGATTACCGCAGCATGTTCTACAATCTTAACAACACTTTTTCGAAAGGCCTTTCTCACAATTTTTTTGGAAATGATGATTCATTCATTCGTTGTATAGTGATGGCCGTCCTGACTTCTCATCACCCTTGTTACTCTGTCGGGTTTTTTCTTCAACAGACGATGCCACTCATAAGCTTTAGATAAACTCATTCATTTTTCACCGAAAACTGACTTAATCATTTGAAAATTCTTAGACAAAGATTTTCCTAGCATCGTGAAGAATTTGACACTTGAACAATGTTCGAAATTTCACATCTTTTCCCCGCGAGAGGAAGTTTTGAATGCCTGTAATCACGAGCTACGCGCATGCACTGTATGCACGTATTTGAACTGGATGAAACCTGCTGTGACTAGTCGGTCACATGTTTCCTTTGTTTGATCAATGGGAGTTGACATGATTCATTTAATGTGTAAATTTTTTTAAGTTCCGGAACTTTTTGAACGTAGTAATATAAAATATACGGATGCAGGTTATGAAATGAAAAACCTCTAAGAAATTCTGCTCTAAATACTTCTACTTCATTTAATTAAAATGAATTTAGCAGTAATGATGCATGTTTTCGTTATTTCTATCCGAAAATGGAATAATTCTTTAAAAATATTTCTCCATTAGTAAATACTAATGGAGAATAAGGAAAAACACAATATACCATAGATTTTTTATAATAATTTTCATTCTATTTTTCCAGTACTTGTACAAAACTTGTGGAGGAAAAGATCTCGTCGATATCGAATGCCGGATGGCCAGAACTCAGCATTCGTATGAGTTATCCCAACAAAAATATCTGAAGTGTGATTTAGAACACGGATTTGTCTGCCACAATCAAGAACAGGAAGGAAAGTGCTTCGACTACGAAATACGATTGTTGTGCATGTATGATTGGTGCTATCCAAGTGAGTGAAATGCCTTTTGCTAATTAATTTTTGCTTTTCGTATATTAAGTGGAAGAAAACAATTTAGTTTACACTCCACTCTTCGGATTGTAGGGAATCACAACAGTAGAACATTTTACAATCTCCTTCTATGATGTTTTGCGAAGTGTATTGGTTGATTTTTGTACAGTTTTCATTTTTTGGGTCATTTAGGTAGTTGACATTGTTAGCTTAATTTAATTGACATTGTTTTGCAATCTTTTAATGTTTCTTTTATCTAAATTTCAAACAAACAATGTGTTTTAACGTAAACTGAGTATGCTATGATCAAAATCCACAGATACTTTTCGTTAAAATCATCTTTAGTTATTGAATATAGATGTATTTAAAAACTAAATCAATTCTCAAATATCAGTACTTTATCTATTCTAAATATGAGTACTTCAAACTAGTTTGCAATCTGAAATAGTTACATTTTCAGAAGCATCACAAAGCCATTATATAGTTTTTTTAAATTAAATTTTGTGGGTTTTGATGCTGATAATTCTGCATGGTAACATATTTCCGTTCTTTTCAAAAGCTATTAGATTAGTATTACTTAAAACGGCTAAAAACATTTAAAAAGCATTTCAACTAATTTTATTGAATGCAAATTTCAAAAAAATTTAAATGTATCGTTACATAATATAATGATTACTTCATTAATCAACATAATTTTAGTAGCAATTGTCTTCTCTTTTCATTCAATTATATCTGTACTTTTAAAATTAATACAATCTTCTTCTTTTAGAAACAACACCTCCTGCGACTACAACAAGTAAGTATAAAGTGTAGCATTTAGTTTAACTTTCAATAAACAGACACCAATATTTTAGTTTTTAAACATATTAAATGGTCTCCTAATTAGAATTCTGCATAATGTTTTAAAATCCTTTTTCTTTTTTTTTAGCTACTACACCTCCTCCAACTACTACAACAAGTAAGTAGCTTAACTATCAGAAAACAAGCAATATTCAGTTTTTTAAATATATGATATGTGCCCCTAGTAAGAACTCTGTAAATTTATGTCTGTGGAAACACCGAAAATTGGCTCAATTTTTGTTATTTAATTAAATATCTGACGAATTAATTCATTTTGAAATTTGAAAATAGCACGGTTGACCTAAAAGTGGATCCCAGGATAGCATGTGCAAATTCGATGTTGCTAGTGTTCACCGTTTGGGGCTCTTGTGACAGACAGACACATGTATTTTCTGCTTTATATTATACATTGTCTATTATTGTAATTCTCAAAAATATCCATAAAAGATATAGCGCTCTACATCATTGATAATCCCTCAGAGTGTCTAAAAAGAGAAAATTACTGAAAAATGTGATGATTAAAAAATAAATCTATTAAATTTAAGCAATTTTATATTGTTTAAATGCTGACGAATTCTAAGAGTATTTAATTCATCAGCAATCAATATATCATACCACATGCACAGCATAAAGCCGTGCGTATAACTTAACACTTTCAGCTTTATTGGTTCATACTGGGAAACACAATATAAATTTCTTAGCCAAACAGTAACAGCAGAGGATTTTACCTTTCGCTTTAAAACAGAATAAAACAAGTTTAAAATAAATTTTTACGATTTATTTTGAATTTGACACAATTATAAGAAGTTTATGATTGAGAATATTTTTAAACAATGATGAAATTCTTGAAATCAGTAAACATCCGAACACTGAGTAAAATGCATTGCAGTGAAATGTTTATATCGGAACCTATATTTCAAAAACTCAAATCCCAAACAGGAAAATAGAAACTTCTATTCTTCTCTTATTACGTATTAAAGAAAGATAAAGTTGAAAATGTACGGACTTATTGAATTAAAAATGTACATAAAAGATTTTTTAAATGATTTTAGAATTCAAATAGTACCACGTAAGAATGGTAGTCAGCATATTGTAATTTTTATAGACATTTCGTTCTAAAGAAGTGACATCGTCAGTGCAGCTTATGTGCATTGTGAGTTTTAATTTACCTAAAAGTTTCAACCGAAATAACTTCTCAGAGCATCACTAGATGTCGCTACGAATGCCTACAATGAGAGGGAGCGTAAAAGGAAATTGTTTAATGTCGCTATTACTCTTTTTTCAAAATATCTTCCAAACCGTCAAATTCAACCTAAGATAGCATTTTTATTGTTAAAAATACTTTTTTATGTGGCGAAAAGGGAAAATTATTTCTACGCATGTGGTATTCAACATTCAAAAACCGGTATAAACCATTGTGAGTTTGGAATGCGAGTTATCGCCAGTCAATACCAAAATTATTTCCTTGGTGCATTGCATTGGCCACCTTATTCGACAAATATTAATCCATGTCATTTCTGTCTTTGGAGTGAGATGAAAACTTTTTTAGAAGAAGAAGACAGAAGACTTTATTAGCCTCAAAAATGTCAAAACTTATGAAATATGCAGATTCAGGTGTTTCTTTTTTTATATCCAGTAATCTTATTGTATATTTAAATTCTCTGGAGTTCATCTATCCGTTGCAATGAGCGAGTCTTTTTTCTAATCTGATAACACATGTGGATGATGTTTCAAATACCACTCACCAATTTTTATATTATGTTATTTGTTGCTACAATGTATCACATCAATTCTGAATGACCCATCCCCCCAAAATTGATTTATTTTGTAATGTTTTATATTTAAAAGCAACTAAAATTGACTGCTAATCAATGTGCGACTTCATTACCAATGAGTGACGTCATGTTTTTCAGGGCTAAGAAAGAATTCCATAAAATGAAACAACTATCGCTCTAAATGCAGAGAATCAATTGCACAAAATATTGACTATTCGTATTTAAAACTAAAATCCCGTTCTTATATATCAATTATTTTCAAATGCATTATGATTCTAAACAGGGTTCAACTAGACGTAATGATACAATTCATGGCTTTCCTGTAGTGTCAACTTGAGTAGTCTTTGACTCTAGCTTTGGTATGAGGTATCGTTTATAGCTTTACCATTACATTATAATTATTCATTTTTCTACTACTTTATATAAATCACAAAATTAACAATGATAAACGTGAATTGTCGACGATTCCATTTGTTTTAACTGATAATAGCAACCCCATACCTTGGCGTACTTTGCAGGCCAGGTTCTTCCAACTATGTTTTTTTTATAGATCGTTGCCCCGACGGCCAGGTGTACGATGAATGTGCCTACAATTGTAGTCAGACATGTTCTTCCTTCGCCAACGAAATGAGGGAGAGGTGTAGTGCCGTTCAGAATGACTGCATTGCTGCTTGCCGTCCCATAGATGGTTGCCAACTGCCCTATGTTTGGAGAGATTATTTCCACTGCATCCCAAAAGATGAGTGCCCCTGTGTGTACACAGATGATATTACAAATGAAGTAGTAACTGTCGGTGTAAGTATGCCTGGTTTTGATCCAATCTTTTCTTTTAGATCTCGCAATATATTTTGTGCAGAAAAAAATAATAATGTTCATGCACTTTGGCTTGTGATTCAGTTGCTTGGAATGTCTTTTTGCTGATTTTTGTTTTTTCTGCATCCCAAGATGTCCATCTTATAATTATGTAGAAATATAGAGTGAGCACAAGATATTCAACGATATCTCTACGATGTTGCTACGATATTCTGAATGCCGCACAACATTGTAAAGATATCATACGAATATTGTAGGGGATCTGGTGATAATAGGGTATTTTCTTGGTTACAGAATTTTTATCATTCCATAACCCTGTCCATAAATCTTTTTTTATCAAATAGATGCCTCAACTTGTGATAAGTTATTCTAAAGTTAATTTTAAGGAAATGGCGTCGATGCGGAAAAAAGCGCAATGGATTTTTGATTCCAAGAAACCAGAAAGACCATTTCTTTTCAACTGCAGATAAACTGGTACGGTTTGTGATCTTGTAAGAAGCCATTGGTTTATGAGGAGTAATACATATGTGGATCTCAGTCGTCGTTTATCTCTGGGGGGTCCTACCCCCCAGAGATGAACTCGTAACTTCAACTCTTCTTCGTCGTCGTAAATCAATTCGTTTTGCTTCGCCAGTGCTTCAAATACCATAGAAATCAATGATTAAAATTCGTCACAAGACAGTTCACAATTATGCCTATAAAATGCAAATCGTTCTGTCCCTACAAGCAGATTATTGTCGCAGATACCAGCATTTTCAATTGAAATTCTCAACAGAATAAGTAAGGACAAAGATTAGTTAGATCGTGTTTCTCTCTCAGATGAATCAACCTTTCATGTCATTTCAAAGGTCAATAAGCATTATGTTCGTATATGGACATAGTATAATCCACATGTGGATTGACAGGTAGAGAGAGATTTAAGATAAATATTTGGTGAGTCCTTAAAAATAACAAGTTTATTGGGCCATTTTTTCTACACCGAAACAAGCATAACAGCTAACGTTTACTTAGACGTCTTGCACCTCATTTGTATCATTTATCAGCAAGATGGCGTATTTTGCTCTCTCTGGGGTTCCACTATTCGTCTGTTCCTGGACGAAAAATTTTCTGGCAGATATAATCACAAACCGAGCAATCCCTACCCTACTGAATCACCCCGGGTCATTTAACCCTCTGATTCCTAAGACCATTGGAATAGAGAGACCTCCAAATACGGGAACGCCCGAGTTTCTATTTCGAAGATAAGGGAAATTCACTTCCCCTCTCAAAAACCGCAATGACAGCTGGCACTCTCCGAATTCTGAGAACCCCCTCCATTGTTTCCGAAAACTTTCTGGGCGAGCCAGGTTAACGAAGAAAGCGCGCGATGCGGGTGTGAAATCAATCATACTTAGCAAAAGGGGTGGAAACTTTACAGTGATATTCGGACGTCCATCGTATTTTGCTTGAAGGGACGAATGGGATGTTCCCGTATCGATAGAGTTAAAGAACAGCCGCCACGACAGCTCGTATACTGAGGTCAGAGTCCTAATAACCATCAGGGGCCACGGCCCAACCCCTCCCGAAAGAAATACGTTCCGTCATCGGTGCAGGGTAACTCGAGCCCACACTATTACTATATCCGCCAGGGAAACAAGAACCCTCTTACTAATTCGGAAACTTCTCATCCACATACTCGTGGTGCCCACGGTGGGGGTGCCTGACAGATATATTGGAAGGGATGGACCAGCATCGTGACCTCCAAGTTCTCTTAATATTACTCCTCTCAGAGTCTTTGCCACACCTGCTCGTGATAATGATACATTGAAGGTTAAAATAACAGCTGCAGTGTCTAATGTTGCAGAACAAATGTTGAACAACACGTGAGGAGAATTGGAATACCTTCTTGCCATTTTCCGAACTAATGGAGGGGTGCATGTTGGAATTCTCTGAAGTACTTGGTCTAATTACGAACTTGATTTTGGTATTTACGATTGCCAAATTAAACGCATGTTTAAATATAACGCATGTTTTCACACAATAAAGTTGTGTGATCAGAGAAAGACTTCGTGTTCACTCTGTATATGATATATTATGTAGAAAGCAGTTTAGAAGGTTATTTATTAGTTTTTCAGCGTCATGTGTTGGACTTGACTGAAAAAAATTAGCTAAATTAAATATAGTTTCGATTTGTTCTTTGCAAACATAAACCAAGGTATTAACAAGAGTAATTAGCCGAGCTTTCAATTGCAGACAAAAATCAGCTACATTTTGAGAATATCTTCATTTGAACAACACTATATATTCCTCACTTTTTCTAAGAAAGTGTTAATGTCGGTGTAGATGATATAGTATAAGTATTTCATTACTCTAAAATTGCATCAATCTGTTTTGAAATTCATAATTCCTTTATTCGATTTCGAAAAACATGTTCAGTCTTGATCTGATAGTTATTATTCTAGGTTTAGAACCAATACAACAGAATTACTTTCACATCTAAACTTCTAAATCGAATTTTTATGCGTTGAAATAATCATTTGACTATTCTTCCTGCATTTTGTCAACAAAGTGCATGAAGTACTTTAAAAAATTTCATTCATCATTGATTACTTAATTAGATGAAAATTGAATCCACCACTGAGATCTCAATGAGCTTTTGAAAACCATAAGCTGAACTTAATTCAAGAAAATGGAATAGATATAGAATATGATAAAGTTACCACTCAGTTTATTCTCTCAATTGTACAGCTTCATTTGTCGTAAACTGTCCATAGTAATTGGGATCTTCTCAAAATAACGCGATTCAAATATCAACTCACCAAGATGTACCCAAACTGGTACTTTTTTTCTGAATATCTATCGTCAAATTTTGTACATAAATTTAAAGAAATTGAATAACTATTTAAAGGAATAGACTTCAAAAGTTTTTATTTCATTTATATTCTATACTTCGCTTTTCCATTTTGCTTACTTTACTATTCTCTTTAACTTACCTGAAAGTTCAAATACTCATAATGTTCATCATGTGTTTCATTTTTTAGCCGAAAGCTGTAGTCACTAAGGAATGCGAAAAATGCCAATGTTTAGAGGGTAATCTGCACTGTGAAATACTTCCATTCTGCGGTGTTGTACCAGATATACGTAACAGAAGTAAGTTGAAAGAAGATTATTTGCTTTTTTGTTATAATAAGAAAGTAAAACTTAAAATATAATAATTCTATGTAGGGTGTTTCAAAAATTGGTGTCAGATTTGAGGGGTGATAGAATGCATCTAGATATCCACAAATCACCATACAATGAATGATTGTAACTCAAGCGATGAAGCACTAGGAACAGTAGCAACTAGTCCTGCAATGACGAAACGAAAGAATGATAGAAATAGAATTAAATGACCAATGAATAACAGGAATAATTTTATGAAGTACGGCCGCCAACACTGACGCGTACTTCACACCGTCGACGTAGTGATGATTGAAGCAAGCGTTTATAAACTGGCCGAGCGTTTCCCAGTCTGTTCCAACGAGTGACCAGCGGAGTCATGTCTGGGCTTTTTCCTGTGAGATCAAATGAAAGCCAAAGTGAACTTCCCTGCTCCTGAGTATCACTTGTATTATTATCCTGAGTATTACTTGTATTACTCCTGAGTATTACTTTCATTATTATCCTGAGCATTACTTGTATTACTCCTGAGTATCACTTACATTATTATCCTGAGCATTACTTGTATTACTCCTGAGTATTACTTGCATTAATGTCCTGAGCATTACTTGCATTTCTCCTGAGTATTACTTGTCAGTATTTCTGACAACAAGATCTTCAGGATCTTAGCATTTCTCGTATGACTGCTATTATCATACGAGAAATGTCTGCCTTTTATTCCATTGTGCGCCGATCACTGCATTGAAGGAATGAAGTCTACGTGAATGCTTTTGAGCATTTTCTTCAATTAGTTTCATAAGACCTGTTCTTTAAATTCATTAGTTTTTGTTTTATTTATTATCAGTCATTCTTGCGTTTCATTATTTCAGAACATAACAACTACCACCCCTATTGCTTCATTATCTGAATTACGAGTATCATTGTATGGTGATTTGTGATAGTCTGTATAAGTTCCACGGCTCTTTTAAATTTGTACCAAGAGTTTTAAAACACCCTGCGTACTAGCCCTCGTTTTGCACTGTGGGTTTTTCCTTGTAAATTGAAACTGTGTCATTCGAATCCAGATTTCATATTGGAAAAAAAGACACTTTATAAATTCATCAAATATTGAATGAAGCAAATATTATACATATTTAAAAATTTTAGAATATGTTTCAAAGAATATATTCATTCGTCTTTGCAAAATTATCAATATTTTTTAAATCCTGTCTGGTTCTTCTTTCTCATCACTTTCTTATATGTTAAAGGACAAGAGTTCTTGTATTGACGCTTTGCAGCCATAAAACCTGCCATAATGATTAGAAAGAAAGTAAAGACAAACTTCAAGTTCTCCAAAATATTTAATTCCACTTCCATGTTTGCATCAGGTGCGGAAGTATGTCCACATCCAAAACAATGAAATTCAAAAACCGTTTGAATGAAAGTTTTTCCACTTCTGAAAACATAAAATTCCAAGGTCATGTAAATCGAAGGTTAAGTGTGATTGGTTTGATTTTACGATTCAAAGTTTTGGATCGATCCTCAGTGGATGAATTCTTTTCTTGATTCGTTTTATTTAAAATACAAGGTAATTACAGCTCGTCAAATAAAAATTGAGCAATACTTTAACAGATATTTCTTAGGGGATGAAATACATCCCTCCCCCAGCAATAAAAAGTTTTTTTTATTAAACCAAACAATAAAATAGGATGAGCATTAAACGTCTGTTGATGTAGTTATATTAAAAGAGGATTCACTTTTAGGCACGGCGACGCGGCTATTTTGAATGTTTATATGAATTGTTGCACATCTTGCCCAGCTATTCCTGGAGCGCTTAACTGTATATAAAAATATGTCTTATTCTAAGAGAAAATAACGCATATTAAGTTGAAAGTACGCGAGATTAAGCTAAATCATTTTTAAAAGTACAAATACAGAAAATAATTTAAGAGAAGAGGAGAAAAATAATGGAAGAAAGTGAAAAATGGTCGAGCTCCAATTATGATTCTGAGTGGTGAGCTCCCACTTCCGCAGCTCATTCATGAGGCTAGATTAGTTTAGTTATATTAACGTCCCGTTTTGAAGCAACACGAAGGCTATTTTGGCATTCATGAGGCTAGAAAGTTCGTCCTCCTCTGTGTTTAGAGATGGACCCCAATGGCATGTGATTTTACCCCACAGAAAATCTAGTCTCTTCAACCCTTCTGCATCAGACCGGAAACGGAGTATTGAACTCCTGTGATTGGTTCCAAAAAAGTTTCACTTGCAAATTTTTTTCTGATTTGTATGTGTTGTTGTCTCTTCGATTTCCTGTGTTTTGGAGAGAGATTGACATAAATCTGAACTGCACGATAACCTCTGGAGAGAGCGTCCGTTATGAGTTTGAGTAATATTTAAAAAAATTACTGTCGATTTAATTAATTATTGAGCCAACTTATATTTTCAATTAAGAGTTAGCGACGCTACGTTCTGTATACACAGATAATTGTGGTAAAGAGAGTCTTATCCCTTTGTCGTGGTTGAGAGAGCGTCCCGAAAGTTCGAAAGCCATATACTAATTTTCCAATGTAGTGCAAGAAAAGCAAGAACCAACTACGAATCAACCAAGCAAGAACAACCAGAAATATTTCGAAAGAGCAGTGGCGTTACGATGTTGAGTTGTATCTAGGATATAATGAGATGCTAGGGTATAATGCCAAGTACAAATGGCGCCCGCAATATGGTATACTTTTTTTGGCCATCATAATATTTTACTTTAAAAAGCGACTTAAGCAAATTAACGTTTTGTTTCCATGGCCCCTCCTAAGACTGGAGTCCGGGGAATTTATACCATTCCTTGCCCACCCCCTTCCTCATTACGGCAAAATCACGAAAACCAGGACCGTAACTATGCCATCTCTAAACGATCTTCAAAGCTTAAACGAATCTTATATATTCGGAAGAATTTGCCTAAATTTTTGCAGCCTCTGGTGTGCTAGCTTCATTAGTTCACACAAAAAGCAGAATCTCCGACTGACTAATTTCAAATCCTTCTTCGATAGGTGGTTAACAATAATTAAAAATAAAATTCGACTCTAAATTTTACTAGCTTGCAAGTAATTAATATCAAAGGTATTCCGAAGCCTTCCAGCACCGATGTCTTTCCGCCACTTCTCATAGCATACTGTTTCCGTAGTATGGTCTTAAGTCCTGCCGCAACCCATTTAAACGACAAATTTTGAGATAGATACAAAACAGAATATGGCCAACCTTCTTACTTTTACTTTATCTTTCTAGATTATAATATGTTAAGATTTCCAACGTAAAGTCCAGTTTTTATATTCATTTAAATGGTTTAATAACTATCTGCTTATCATTTGCACAGTTAATACTTCTTGCAAGACAGATTGTGCTTCCTGTTCAGGTTTGTGTGCTTCTCAAGCCAATTTCAACAACAGCGAGTATGAACACAATTCAGAGTTGAAGCCAAAGCTGCGTAGAGCCTCTTTTCGTCAGCTCAACACAAATGTCGTCCTAGTCATCTGACCACGGTTCAAAATTAAGAGGTCCGTCCCAAAATAGCGCTCGTGATGCTTCAAAACGGTTCGTTACGATAACTAAACTTAACTCGTCAGTTCCACACTGGACGAAACGCGGTCTTTGTCTTGCATTACTAGGTACAGGAGCACAGGGCGGTGCTCTGTCTATACAAGACAAACGAAACGAGCCTTTAGTCCACCTTGCATTGAGGTTTTGAGGAACAACAATAAGTTTCCACGGCCAACTTGTAGTTGCAGAATGTTATTACCAAATATTATTATTTGTATTTGCATCAGAAAATCAAACACTCGGAAATGAAAAGATGACAATTTTTAGAAAATAATAATTTTAAGAGGTTCCGTAGCTCTTCAGACGCCGAGGCGCCATATATTCTTCGAGAAACTATCATTTATTATTAAGATATGTTTTGTTTTCGATAAATTATGAAATTGGTGCTTCTTTTCGTTTCAGTTATTCACAACATTACACAGGAGGACTGCTGGACTCAGTGGATGAGCATAGACAATCCATCTGATGGACCAGGTGATCTAGAAAAGATTGGCGAATTTAGGAACAGATTCGAATTTTGCTCAGATCCTCTCAAGATAGAATGCCAAACAATAGCAAGTATGGCATTAAGCGCAAAGTTGCTCTTAACTGTTTAACAAACATTGAGTCCAATTTTTTTAAATGAATGCGAAATATAACTTAAAGTCGCTTCACTAAGGCAGACATGACCACACAGTTCTAATGAATCCACTTTAACTTTTTAACAGGCTTTTATGACATCGAATTATCGAATTTTTATACTTAAAAATAATCAAGTCATTCATAAATGTTATTTCTAATGCGAAAATTGCGTGTAATCTGGAAACATTAAAATCGAATCGAATCAGTATCGAATTTTTATACTTAAAAATAATCAAGTCATTCATAAATGATATTTCTAATGCAAAAATTACAATGTAATCCAGAAACATTAAAATCGAATCGAATCAGTATCGAATTTTTATACTTAAAAATAATTAAGTCATTCATAAATGTTATTTCTAATGCAAATTTTCATATAATCCAGAAACATTAAAATTTACTTATTAGTGTGCATTGATAACTTAATTTTAGTTTAATTAATTTTTATAAAATAATTTTCAATAAACATTGCGTACCAGCTAATGAAATAGTAATTGCTCTTTTAGTTTTGCGTCGTCTGACATCGTAAGTCAGATATTATTTGGAAGGTCTATTAAGGGTAATGCAGCAGTAGCATCACTCTAAGTTAATGTATCGTATAGTCACTCTAAGTTAATGTATCGTATAGTCACTCTAAGT
>BGPR01000702.1:325000-421911 GCA_013235015.1 Araneus ventricosus
TATCGTATAGTCACTCTAAGTTAATGTATCGTATAGTCACTCTAAGTACCAAATGGCCAGATAAGAATGGGACAATAAACTAAGCCACATTATTAATCCACAGCTATCTAAAGACAATAAAAAATTGTAGGCAAAAAATTAACATTCTATTGTAACAAATAATACCTATGTTACATTTCAAAATGAAGACTCTTAAACCCTTTCGGCCCTAATGGGCATATACGTCCCGGAGATTACACTGCATTCCCTATTGGATAAACAAATCCCACTTTTACATTTTTTGTCTAAATTTACTTTTAAACTATTTTTCATAGTTAAATTTTAATCATACGAAAGTCGGATCAAAAGGGTTAAACTAGATTCTTTTTAAGGTCAGCAACTGGTATTTTCACATTAAAAAGTCGAGTCTGTCTGGTAATTTATTTTAATCGTAGGCCAATGTTCTAACGCCACAATGTAACTTTACATTGGAAAGCATTATTGTTGTACAGTGAAATATGAATATAAAATAGTGTGATTTTCATAAAAATTCATTCAAACGTATTTGATAAGTTTTGTACCGATTAAAACAGAAAATAATCATCATCAATTTTTGCTTGCTTCCAAGGTAAACAAAAACCATCCGAAGTTGGCCAGAATGTAAAATGTAACCTACAAACTGGCCTGGTGTGCTGGAATAGAGAAAACGAACCGGAAGGTTGTTATGATTATGAAATAAGATTCTACTGCCCATGCCGTAAGTTATTTAATTTTCATTTTAGTAATCATTCCATTCTCAAAACATATCTGGTGAAATAAGTTTCCAAGAATTTTTTTTTTAATTTTCTGTAATTTAATTTTTTTAATGTTCTACAATTTAATTTTTTAATTTTCAACAATTTTATAAGAGTGAATTGTTTTATTTTAAAAAAATTAGGAATAATCTTAAGTCATAACTTTATCTACACGAAACTACAATTGAGTACCAATGTAAATTAATAATAATTAATCAAATATGAAAATAGATCCTATTTGATACTGTTAGATTAAAATTTATCCGCTATTTTAAAATTTAATTAATATTATAAAATTTACACATTACCATTAACGTTAGCATTGTAACTTCGGAATTACTTAAAACCGACAATTATAGTTGTTATTGAAAAATAATTGTTATCGAAGTGCCTTTTTACACTTTCTTGAACGTGTTTCTTTAATTCTCTAGGATCAATAAAATCCTGGTAATTTTAATTAGAATTTATTTAAAGTTGTTATTTTACTAGTAGAAAACGAAAAAAGTGCATTTAAAAGTCATGCTTTATTATTATCTATGCAATATATAAACAAAAGTACTACCATTCAGCTAGCTTGTCTGTTTTAGAAAATTTAGGTTGTTTTTATAAAATTGTAATTTTAATCAAACTCGATAGAGTCCGTGTAACTATAGCTGACCGAAAATACGTAACCAAAAATCGCAAATAGTTTTCCGGCTTGAGAATATTTCAATAATGAAAAGCAGAATTCGATAACTAACAATTCAACAATACAAATAAATGTCGATCCTACTTAAATTTTAGATAAAAAAAGACTTGAGTATTCTCTAAGCATTGTCACGTGCTCGAAAATAACGAGCAACAGCCTTTGGTGGATACTTTAGTGGATATCGTATAGCAACAAATATTAGGCATTTATTTTATTATTATTTAAATTTTATTAGTTATTTGATGTCAAAATTTTGCATCATATTTATTCTTTGTTCTTTCTATGTCCTTCCTTGCTTTTTATTAACCTCGTAACTATCGTAAATAAAACCGTTTAATATTAGCCCGTTCATTAGTTATTTCAGTGTGGCAATCATTTTCTAGTAAAATTTATGATAAATATTTTTACAGCCCATTTGTATTTCGAAGTTTTAGGATTGTTTTCAATCAATGCTAAACATTTCTCTCGCATATATATCTATTTAAACACGTCAAATTTGACGGGAAATCTCTCAAATGAAGAGGCAATTTGCACCCGTCAAACCATGACGGGTGATTTTCTAATTGTTTAATAAAAGACTATAGAGACGGACACACACTCGCTCTTTAAAGTATGAAATTTCAATAATGTTTTTTCTTCCTGTTGCAGCAACTTTGCCGCCTCCGACTACTACACTCCCTCCGCCAACACTGGAGCCAGGACTATGCGTGTATGGCTGGACCGAATGGTACAATAACCACTACCCTGACGGCCGCGGGGACTACGAGAGCATCCAAAGTTCAAGGGTGAACCACATCTTCTGTGCCAGCGACATGATAACGGCCGTCGAATGTCGTAAGGCGGGTTCGCTGGAGACGGGCCTGCTGCAGCGTGGAGTAGAATGCGATTTACAGGCGGGACTGATCTGCAGGCAGGAGTCCCTGGGTGAACAGGAGTTTTGCTGGGATTATGAAGTCAGATTCTTCTGCGAATGTCCAACCCCGGCTCCCGTTACATGTGAGAATGATTTGGCTGTTTTTAGCATTATGGTATGGCAAACACACACACTCCCAGGTGTTTGAGCAGAACGCCGCCCCATGTCTCTGTTCTGTCTAAACACCTGGGAGTGTTTGCCAAACAATGCTTTTTTGCTTAGACAAATAAACAAACAAACAAAAAACTAGAAAGGAATGTGCATCAGTGTGACAAATTTTTAGATCAATAAAACTGCAAAATTCAAAAGCAAAAAGAATAAACAAAATCAGATTATCGGCAGAGGTTTGATCCGAATTTATACTTTTGGAAATAAGGCGGTGACAGAAGCCAGCGCGCTAGACTGCTCAAATGTTTAAAGATCTGAGCAGGTCTGTATTTCCCGTAGAACTAACCTAAGCCTTGGCCTAGGACGCAACAGTCAGAGGAGTGCTCATACTGAAGAAAATGACATCCACATATTTAAAAAATTTTCAAAATAATTTTGAGAAGGTCATATAAAATGCTGTTTTTTAAGTTTATATCCATATACATTAAATAAAGCGACGTTGCTTTCCACAGCTTTAGTTGTGTTGCTTAATGATAAGCAAAAAGCATCACCCATTTAGTATAAACCACTAAAAAAGCAAAATTTCAGATTTTACAGAACAGCAGTAATTCTAAGTGGATGATTATACTCATATCGCTGGAACACTGCATTGTTTACTGTGAGACTAGATTCTTAAAATATATCGCTACTACTTTTATACACAGTTTAGTTTACTCAGGTATGCCTGAAAGTCATAACCAGAAAAACTGACAAGAGCGTTCGCCAAATACTACGAGGAGAGCGAAATTTTTATTATGAAATGAAACACGCACAAATTATGGCATGACTATGCAATATCATCTAATGAGGTTTAATGCAAGTTTGACGCAAAATGCAAAAGATATTAATTTATCGTTCTTTATTGTGTTTATCATGTATTGAATTGAAAATTCTAAAACAAGTTTTTGAGTTAGGGGTGGATGGGGGATGCAGAATAAGGTGTTTTGACCTAGAGCGTAAAAGTGTGTGTCTCTGGACCTGAGACAGGCCGGGGGAATAAAAGCACTAGACTGTTCGGCCGGGTTACGTACAAATGACCTATTTCCATTTATTTAGGTTTGTCGTAATAGGGTAGAGTTTTATATCAATAAAACTGCAAATGCCTTTCTGTTTCCGAAAGAGATATGATCTTAAGGATGTTGTTACATCTTGAGATATTCTTGTGACTTCATTCTTCTTACATCAAATACCCACATGAAGCATTAGCGTGGCTCTTAAAAAGTCGGCAGCTAAGCTTAGCTCATTCTCTCAGATAATGAAAAATAGCCAAAATTTGCTATCGTCCATTTCCTCGAATTGATTTTACTTATCAATATTTATTATTGCTAATAAAATTTTAAATGACTAACGTGGATTTTCTGTTTATAATACTTCCAGTTCATCAGTTTCAAACTCTCACAATCTTCTAAGGATTTTTTCCACCCCAAAGTCATTACTTTTAAAATATTTAATCCAATCGAAAGATAGATATAGAAGCACATACTAAAGAATAGTGAATAAAATAAGGTACGATAAAATATACTTCAGGACTAATCAGAAGGCTCCCACCATTTCATATATTTTTGTGAGAAATAAAAGTTATGATTTCCATATTAATCAGATTTTTTTCAGTATTGACGAGAACACTTATGTATTGAATAAATATTTGTTGAAGATAATGTAGTATTCAATTCAAATGTAGAAGATTACGCAGCACAGATCAAGTGCCTGCTCTTCAAAAACCAACTAAATGACTGTTAGTACTGATTTAATTTGTTGAAGAAAATAGGAACAATGATAGTGTCCCGTTAGCCCGTGTTGATGGTTTTGAAATGGATGATGCTTTTTATAAAATAAATTTAATTAATTAATTTTCTATAGCATTTCAGTGTGGGTACTATCGATTTCATGATCTTACGGCGTAGTATTATCGAACTAGCGTTGTCCTGGGAATATCAAATGTATTAGAATGAAAAATAATTTCATAATATTCTAAAAATGCATTTTTTAATTATTTATTAACAGATGAAGTGACTATTACAACGACGACCGAGCCACCCCTTCTTAAATCATGCTCCTATTGGTCACCATGGATCAATGACCATCACCCGAATGCTGGAAAGTCTAGTACTAAAACCGGTGTCAAAGGTGGAGGAACCTTTATCCCAGGCGACAGAGAAGTTGTTACTCCAGTGAAGCTGAGAAGAGATTACAAATTCTGTTTAGAAGTAAATTTCTTTCGTCAATATTTTTTTCTTTAATGTTCAGCACAAAACACGGAGTTTCCAATACTTGTCTCATTGTGAACGATTACTTTTCATGTCAGAGAAGCAAAACTGAAAACGGATGTATAAACATATGGATAATATAAAGTCATTTATCTATTATGTTGCGTCGAACAAAAATGTTTGTACAGTTGCGGGAAACAAAGGAGCCATCGAAGCATTATTCTGCGATCGTTCATTAGGCATTTAAAACAAGTTACCGATCTCCAGGAAATAACGTGTACTAAACGATTCTATGGTTAAAAATTTCAGAAGGGGCATCTAAATATTTAAAATTGCACTAACTTCAAAATTTTCAATAGCAACACCCATTTTTGATGACATAAATAAATTTATCATGAAAAAATACCCGAAGAAATAAATTTTGGTTTATATGCCATGAATATATAGGAAGATATTCGACATTTTGTGTTCTAAATAGAAAAGGGGTCATCTCCAGATAGAGAAGTTCTCTGCTTGCGTTTACATGTCAGTTGTAGCATTTTAAAATATTTCGCACTTTAAATGTTAAGTAATGATCTACATTTTACAATCGGTAAAACTTGATGCGTAAAAAATAAATAGTTTAATATTGCACCACTTCAATTTATATATATAAATAGTTATATATTTAAATTTTATAAAATAAAGTGGTGTAATGGTTATATTTAATAATGAAAACGTTTTTGAAATACATGAGGCCTCCTTAAGTGCATCGTTTTACAGCGAAAATAGGAAATTTAATGCAACTTCAAAACTTCACGTATGAATATGCTGAAATTTTGCATAGGCTTATCAAATGGCTATCTGCTTCGATTACTGTTAGAATTTATAAGTGTTACTATTCAAAAATGTTTTAACATCAATTTTGATAAAATATTTCATTTGCTCAAAATTATTTTAAAATAAAAAGTAAAAGTGTAAAATATGCAGAATAATTCATGCTACTACATAAAAAAATTCTAGGTCAATAGTTACATTCTTCCTCAAGATATCAATAAAAATTCAAAATTTTACTTTAACATTAGAAACTCAAACTTTCATTTGCTTATAATTGCGGGGGAAAATGCTGGGATGATGAAACCTGGTATTCCAGCATAAATTTTTATGTAGTGTCGAAATTTTTTTAAGAAAAATGTGTGTTTCCATTGGAAATTTTGAAGTTAGTGCTATTATAAATATCTATATGACCCCGTATGAGAATTTTAAACATGAAACCTTTTACTAGACCTTATTTCCTGAAAATTGGTACCTTTTGTTTTAATACGCGATGAACGACGGAAAAATAATGCGGGGTGGCTCTTTTTTTTTCGGCGACTGTACATATGTCCACATATTTTATTGTTTTCAAAACGACATTTGCATCAATACTTAGTTGTAATGTCACAAATTCTAAGCACAATTGCTTACAATTACTTCTTTATAAATTAAAATATTGTAACGTAAAAATAAACAGGATGGTGGACTTCTTATAAAATAGTTATTATTTTAGTAAACTCAACTAAGGAATAACACAAAAACCAAAGATAATGCTGATGAACGAATAATAAACAAATAATATGAACTTTTTTAATTCACTAAGGAATTCTGGGACGACAGAAGAATTTTCTGCCATCCAATCATTTTCCATCTTTTAGATTGGAGTTGATAGTTTGCTTGTTTGCTTCACACACGTGACAATATCTACTATCACAGATGACCCATGACCAATATTTACTATCACAAATAACCTTCGATCATATAATGGTATTAGTCATAACACTTTTATTCCAAATGTATCCAATATTCAAAAAAAAAATATAATCCTATTCCAAAACTAAAATCAAATCGCATTCAAGCATTTCGCCCGATCTTCTGTTCTCTTAATCCTTTTTCACTTATTAATTAACTCTTTAAGTTCTGCTTTCTCTTTGTTTGGAGAGAATTTTTTTATGCTATCAAGATACCATCTATATCCATTCGGCTGCACTACATCTACCAATAAATTGAATTTCTTAAACGGCATAATTTGTCATTCTATCTGAATGCTCCTTCCTAAAAGGTTCCGTTGTGTCTAAAAGAAAACACATATGTATTACCTGAACAAAATTTGCTAGAATAAGACTCGATACCATGAAAGTGTTTTATATGTATCATTGATTTGTCTTTCAGATAGGATCTACACAAGTCAATTTATTAAATTGAAAAAGACACATCCACACGGAATGGTTCATTGCTACAACTGAGTGAATTCTTACACAATTTGTGTGTGAATTCTTATGCTTATGTTTAAAAGAATGGGGATTATGTTAAGAAATAAGGTTCAATTCCGTCTCCCGTCTTTAATTTATTAATTTAAGAAAACAATCATTATAGTTAATGGGGGTGGATGTTACTTTGACGACATCGTGAAGATTATTTAATCCATTTCTGTAGTGCAGTTACAATATTCTATGTTATATATCCTGTCTAAAGACATTGTGCATTAATGACAGCTATCTACAGACACTTTTCTGATATTAAAATAATTATATTAAGAAAATTCCCCTGTATTTAGAAAATTCACATACACCTCTTGTTTTTTAGGGCATAATAACCGATATTGAATGTCAGGAAGCCGAAACAGGCTTCGATTATACACAGACTGGAGATAATAAATTGGCTTGTAGCGTAAAAGGAGGATTCCGCTGCAGAGGAAAAGACCAAGCGTCCAAAATCTGCAAAGATTACAAAGTACGATACTACTGCGCTTGTGGTAAGTTCATAAAAAAAGCAGAAACAGAGACTTGAAGAATATTGCATTATATGAGTTGATTAAATCTGATATCTGTTTTTTATGGTTTTTCAACAGCCATTGAAATATATAAATAGAACCAGCTTTGAAAAGTAAATTAAGAAGATTTTTTAAATTGCTTTCTCAGAGATGAAACATGCAAATAGCAGAATGCTAAATTTTCATTTTCTTTTTATAAAAAAGAAAGAATATATCTAACGTAGTTAAAAGTTTTGTTCCCAGATGGCACTACCTATTAAAAAAATCAAAGAAAATGCAAATGAAACTTTTAGCGGGAAACACAGTAGACTATGTGTTTTTCCACAAGAATCAGTGGAGTAGTCAGGGTAAGCGGTGCCTGGGTCATAATATGACTTTTTCGCCCCCCCCCCCGCGTCATCATCAGTGACTTAGCTTTCTAAATGGCACACATGGTATGGTATTTCTCCCCCTTATCACATGTGACTTTAAAAAGTGACATACACGCATTAACGTTTCGTCACCATGTCCAGTGGCGTATCGAAAGTAAGTGGCGCGCGGAAAATAATCTGATTTTTTTAGCCCAGTCGTCATTAAAATCTTAACAAGCATAGACGGCGTAAGGAGTACGACATTATTTTCACTTCATTTGCATTAAATTTCTCATTAAAAATGGCATATACGCAGTAGGTTTTGACTCCATGGCGCTCCTTAAAACTGGCTCCCGGGTCGCTATGCCACTGACAAGGATATAGTGTTTCTAGTATGGATAATTTTATCAGAGATGTTCCATTCCTGAAGAACAAAAGAGAGTTCCAATCGCTCTCCTAATGTCTTTGCAGGAAAAAAAATATTTAAAATAGTTTCTTAACAAATAATTTTTTAACAGAAAGTTAAATTACAGTGACTAAATTGCATTGTGTTGAACTGAGGAAAAGAATTGAATAAATTGTATGCTCTTCTATTTACCTTTAAACTATTATGTTTTTAACATGCGTACCAAATATGATTTCACGGAAATTCCAACAGGCATGTGCACAGGAGTGGCTTTAGACTCCACCCAAAAGGGGGGGGGCGGCCTGCCTGATGGGGTGGCACGACCTGCTGTACAAGCGGAGGGCGGAATGTTGGCCCTCTCAATTTTCGCCAAATCTTTATTAATCTACTAGTTGAATAGTCCGTTGCGTGAACAAAAATTTGGCCCGAGGGGAGGCTCTGCCCCCCCCGGACCTCACTGGCGCCACTCCTGCATGTGGACCAGGTATGTGCATGTAGAATCCATTGTGTGTAGGCCAAACATCTTCACATTGTTATTGGGGTTTTTACTCTAGTATTGCTCTCACCATCTGACCCATAACACACAAAAATTACGAAGTCAGTCCCTGATAGCACTTCTGTAGATTCAGAATGGTAATTTAATAAGGTTAGTAAAACAAGAGGAATAAATAAATAACAGGTTGAATTAAGTTTACAAAAAATGTGTTTTAAAAAATAACTTTCATTGTATTTTTTAAAAAGCGCTCGGATTTCATTCACTAACCTTTTCTTCGCAGAAATTACAACTCCTACTCCGGTGAAGACAACTACTCCAGTGAAGACAACTACACCTTTCATTCATATAGGTATGCTGAGTGTTCTTTTATTTTATGACAAGGATATTTTTTAAACATTTTTGATGATTTTTTTAAATGTCTAGTATGATTGTTAATTCCTGTTAATACGTATCCTATCAGTTAATAGAAGAGTCAGTTCATTATGTTTTGGAAGCAGCAATATTCAGATGATAACTTTCACCACAGTGTAAAAAAGCACGCAATATAAGATATTTTTAATGCTCTGGTTTTTAATGGTACATTAAAAAGGCTCTTTCGTTTTGTTTAACTATAAAATGGGACTTGGCTAATTTGAACTTTTAAATTCAACTGCTATAATTTGGATTTATTTTGATTAATTCGAAGACGAAACTAAAATATTTTTTAAAAAATACTTATACAGGATGGGCATAAATTATTGGACCCATTTCAAAAATTAATAAAAAAGACTAATAATGTTAAATTGCGGGGTTTTTTTTATGAGAGTGCATTTATATTTCTGAATTTTTAATTTTTTTCAGATAGGTAACGCGCCGTTACGGTGGTCTAGGTGGTCATAAATTATCGGACATCTCCCATTTTTGAGAGCATTATCTGCGAAGCTTTTAAAGCTTGAAGAAAAATAAAAGCATGCATTTGTAGGGAATGTTACTCTCTTTAAGTGTTAAATCAATTATAATTCGAAAACTGAATAGTTTTCGAGATATACAAGAAAAACAAAAAAGGAAACCAGAAAACGCGAATAGACTTCTGCTATTCGGTAGCCATTGCGTATGGAAATCTCTCGCTGTAGCAAATTTAAAACACCGTATGGTGTGCCACCTATCTGAAAAAAAAATTCATTTTCTTTCTCATTTAAAAAATCACAGTTGTAACATTATTAGTTTTTTGTATTGATTTTTTAAATGGGTTCAATAATCGATGACCACCCTATATTTCTGAATTGTTTTCTTGAGCTCAATACTTCCGTTCTTCTATACTCAATAATCTTAAGTAAAAAATCTTTTAACGCACTTAATTCACTCGAGGACTTTGCACCTGTACAAAATTTTCAATAAAAAAATGAAAAATTTCTCACTTTCTTTAAAAACTTCGAACACGTTAGACTTTTAGCTTTTGACACGTTGTTCACGTTGAACTTTTACTGTGCAGCTTTTGTATTCAAGGTGCTTTATACATTTTTTATTAAAATTGCTTACTTATGACTTATTCATTAAAACTAATATTTTTAATATTATTAAAATTTTAAATTATAACTATTTTGACTTTATATATTAAAAATACTCAATGTTTTTTTATTAATTATGCATTATTTATTTGACTTATTAAACATAAAAAATCTTTCCTGCAATTTTTAGCTTAATTTTTTTAAATCCCAATTCGGCCCACTCACTCAAAGGGTTTAGAGCAGGGGTGGGGAACATGCGGCCTTTTTGGGTTTCTTATGCGGCCTTACCAGTTATTTACAATTTGCATTGTAGTAATATACTTATCTGTAACATAATAATAATTACAGAACAATAACCCCCAGTAGCACAAAGATATCGTACAATATTGTACGATATTGCACATTATTCACAATATTGTACATTATCATATAATATTATATGATATCGAACAATATTGTACAATATCGGGCAACATGTTGTGCTACCTGGGACCCTTAAGATTCTGCTTATGCAGACTTTTGGCAAACTGCTGAAATTTAATGAGGCATTTCAGTGAAAAAGGTTTCTCACTCCTCGTTTAGAATGTTTTAAAGGTCGACGGAGAAGTAGCTTAAAGATTGTCATTTTATCAGGCTGTCCTCATTTCTTTTTAAAAACTTTTTTTTACTGAATTTTCGGACAAATCGAATTTTTATTTTGGTCTTGCCAACTTCGAATTATCCAAGCTCAATTCTGTTTATTTTTCTAAAATATTATCAGTAATGAAAATTTTCTTGGAGCTATTCATAGTTTTGCTTTCAATTTAGACATCTGTTACAATAACATTTTTCATCTTTTGTTTTCTAGAACCTTGCACTGTATACTACAACGTTATAGATGGACCAAAACCTGTCCCCGATAGTCAGCTCAGAGCTTCTACAAGCAAAGCTCCCGATAGTGGACCTCAAAGTGCCAGACTGAGCTCTATTTCTACTACCAGATCAGGTAGTATATAAACAGACATGAACTAGCATAAATTTATGATGATTTACCGTTTAAAATAAAATTTAAATCTCTGAAATCTGTTCTAAACTATGCGAGCAAAGTTTTCGTGGAAATATTTGTAACTTAATATGAATAAAAGACGCCCTTTTTTGTTTGACAATGCAAAGACTTCAAATGATTCTCCACAAAGAGTGGAATTCAAAAAAATTATCCAGTATCTAAAAGAGGGGGGGAAAAGAAAATCTAATAGCAGGATTCAAAAAAGGGAAAATACATTTCACACCACCAGCAGTTAATAACAGCTTGCAAGTGCAGGGTTATTCAAAACAATTACATCGATTACAAATGTCTATAACTTACATGTAAACAAGGATCGGAAGAAAAAATTTGAGTACAACATAGAAGGAAGTTTGATGTTTTGTTTATGCACGTAATAACCTTTGATCACACGGGCAACAGCTGCGCGGTAGTCCATTTCACTACCGTGTAAAGCATTCTCCATACGTGCCTTCAGTTTGTCCACTGTTACACACAAAGGAGGAGTTGAGCGGGACATTCACCAGTAATCCACTCCACTTTTTTTTGGAACGCAGTGTGCCAAAACGTTTCGTCAATGTAAAACTCCAATGAAAAATGGAGTAGTCCTGGGAAAATAGTTGGATTTTTCATCCGGTTTGATATTTCTTCGGCGTACTGGGCCTTAAAAACTGAAATACAATAGTCCAGCGGTTCCCAACCTTTTTGGTTATCCACCTATTATGTAAAAAAATATTTTGAGGCCCACTGACAAAATAGGCAAATAAAAAATACAAACAAATATATTATGCACGCATATATCAGTAGTTAGTTGAGTTTACTGTAAAATTGTTAAAAATGTATTGTTTATAAATGAAAAAAATTATTGTTGTTACTTAGCTGTCGCAATGTAATTCAACTCAAAAACAAGACGTCAAGATTCAAAATAAATAATAAAAAAAACTCAATGGGGTTTTTTGACATTGTTTGTCGCCCACGAGAGATTCAATATATGGATTAAAACTTGACAGTTCAAGTCACTTTCTACATTGAGTTTCTAAAGTTGTGAAAGCACATTCACGCAGATATGTGGTCGAGAACCAAATCAAATGTCTCAGTGCAAATTTGGAAATTGCTGGATACTTTTGCCGAACATGTATCCAGATCCGGACAAATGATATTGTTCTGAAAACGAATTTAGAGTCTGGTTGCATGATAGTTCAATTAACAAGTCTTCTTCATTTGATGGTACTTTCACTTTCTTTACCCCTGACTTTGACTCTTGAATAGTGTTCCGCGGTCCACCAATAAGATATGGGCCGCGGATCATGGGTTGGGAACCGCCACAATAGTCGGTTAGGGGGACCCAGCCTAGGGATGGAGGTTATTGAAAAAAAAAACCGGTTTTCTGTTAAACCGGTTTTTTTCACCACAAGTTTAACCTGGCGGTTAAAATTGCTCAAGATAACCGGTTTTTGAGAAAACCGGTTTTCGGTTGTTGTTTTTTTAAGCAACGTTTGCGGACAGAATTTTTTATTAATAATAATATACAATAAGTAGGCATTGATACAATAATTAATTAATGTAATAAGTAATGATTATAAATAAGTAATTAACATAATAAGTAATTAATGTAATAAGTAAGTATTGTAGACAAAATTTTAAGAATTGTATTAAGTATTGTAGACAAAATTTTAAGAATTGTATTAAGTATTGTAGACAGAAAAAAGAAATTAGAGAGATTACAGACGTAAATAATTGTATTTTCTGTTGTTTGCGTCTCTATGTATAATAATAAAAAAAACTATATCTAGATTTTTATACAGTCCCTCTCTCCTATTAATCATATTTATTAAAATATTTTTGGTACACTGAAATTTTAAACAAAATGTTCCACTCTTCTGCGACCAAAACTAATCGAGTTATTGAAAGCTTGACTATGACTATTTTATACCATCTCAATATCCGCCTCGAGGAAGCGGTGGCCGTTTATTGACCTCAGATGATGAAATGCAAAACGTCATAACTCGAACCTAAATTCGAGCCTATCTTTTGATAGCTGATTTTGCCGGGTTTTTCTCCCAGTTTTTGGATTTTAAAAAATAACCGGTTTACTGAAGAAAATCTGTTAACCGAAACAAAAAAAAATGGTTTTCGGTTTAAACCAGTAATTTTTCCCATCCCTAACCCAGCCTCTCTCACAAAAGCTAAATCCGCAAAATGAGAAAGGGGTGGATGGGTGTTAATCATTCCGGGGAAATCAGTGCTGGGGAACCCATTTTGAAATCGGGGTAGGAGGAGGAAGCGCAGTATCTTAGGGAATCGGGTTGCCCGTAGGTGATGTGTTTCCAGTTGGTACAGTTTAACCCGTGAATGGCCCACCAAATTTTATGAGCTGAAAATGGAACCGGTCTGCTAAGAAACCCTCCGAATGGATTGGGTCAGGATGGAGTGGATCAATGGTGAATGTCCAGCTTAAGGCACAGTCTACGGCACATCCCAATGCAATGAAGGCACAATAAGTAATTTCAAAATATTTGTATAACAACATGCAGAACATTCATGCGACCATCGAATGCGCATCAGTAGCTGCTAACCTACTTCACAGTTTCTGGCGTCTGCCGTATGGATGTTGCCAGTGACCAAGAGAAGTTACAAGCGGCATTTATTACATACCCAAATAAAGCTTAAAGATTTCCTCTGTATTTAGTTCAAGCTTTTTCTTCCTATCGTTGTCGACAAGAAAGTTATAGTCGATTGTAATTGGTGCAATTGTTTTGAACAATCCTGTATTTCTGTCATCGCTCTTGCTGTCTAGTTCCCAGTTAACTTGCGCCTCTCCAAACGCTTGCTTATATACTTGATCAATCAGAAACTCTTAGTGTTTTAGATAGAAACGCTAGAATACCTAGAAAATTTTGGTGTTTCTGGTACCTGTTTTGTGCAGATTTCTGGTGATATAGTAAAAGCACTCCCATTATGAATACTAAATATTGGACTGGATTTCGCTGTAAAAGTTAATAACCAGTAAGGATCATTCTATTCTATGGAAGAAGAATATTTTAAACTAATATGGTATCACACATGAAGGAATTAAATAGTAAATTTTAATTTCAAAGCACATTTTGGTCATTCTTTGTAATGTGGCCACACCAATAAAAGTTGTGAAAATGTTAGGAAGGTTTTTTTTAAAAATATTCCTTGAAAAATTATTAAGAATTTGAACTATCACCTCCTTGGATAGAATGTATGTTCTTTAACATAATATGTCTAAATATTAATCAACAATCACTTGTTGCACATGAGCATGGCCTCGTTATAAAGATTGACATCGACGGCGCAGGAGTTGCGTTAGAGTGCGCCCGACGGGGGGGATGCACGACCTGCTGTACAAGGGGGTTTAAATAACGAAACGGTTATAGTTGCAGGGGCATGAAGTGGTGTTCTGTTCTGTACAAGGAGAGAGGCGTAACGATGACCCTCTCAAATTTTCGCCAGATCTTTATTTATCTACTAGTTGAATAGCCCGTTGCGTAAACGGGGTACAAAAATTTGCCCCGGCGGGGGGGGGGCTGGCACCCCCGGGTCCCCCACTTGCGCCACTCCTGCAAAAGAGTATAGAAAATATCCGTTCAGCATATATATATATATTAAAAATTAAATTTATAGTTTAATTTATTTATGATGTTTTAGTATAGTATATATAACCTAATTTAGTACAGTATATATAATATTTTCACTATAAATGCGGAGCTGTATTTCGTATATTGCTCTTGGCATTATAATTGCTAAGACTTTGTATTGGTAAGCATTTAGTTAGATTTTCTCGTTCTTATCTTGAAATATTTTGGAGATTTACTCCTATACTTTGTGCTTTTTCCAACAATTGGCTTTCGCAGAAAGTTGGCGCCTTTAAAATTCGAATTTAATGCGACATAATCGATTCCTAAGATAGATTGACATTTGATTGTTGGAATTCCAATTCTGGGTTCAAAGATTTCATAGTAATAGTTTATAATCTAATGATCTTTCTGTGTATTTCATTGTATGATTATTAATAAGGTAACTATTTTATATTTCATTTTAATTATTGGTTTAATAGGTGTATATACTGAAAATGTTATTTGAGTTTTAATTCTTTGTAAAATATTTAACTATATATATATATTGAAATGAAATTAACAAAAAAACTATTATTCAATGTAGGTAAAAATTGCAGAAATATAAATTCGATGCTGGGGATTGTAATAAATAAAGTAACTTAACTTAAATATAAAAACTTAAACATATGAATATCTGAGATTGCTATGTTGATCCTCATGGTGTAAACTTTCAGCTGGTGCATGGATTGCTGGAAAAATTGATGATCGTCAATTCATTGAAGTGGACTTAGGCTTCGTTCGGACTATATATGGCGTGGTGACAAAAGGTCGACACGGGCATCCGGAATGGGTCAAATCCTACAAAGTGTTTTACAGCAGAGACGGCAGTGGCTATGGTTTCGTATCTGAAGATGGTAGCAATCCGAAGGTAAAGCATATTGTAACTGAAAACCCCTGAAAAGTTTTTACTTTTACTGTAAGCAGTGAATATAAAAATGGTACAGAAGTTTGAAATTTATCAAAAAGGGAGTTCATTCAAAAAGTTTTGAACATAAAATATACCGACAGAGTACCGAAATTATTTTTTGGGATATTTATAATTCTATTTTAAACTGCATTTTTTCTTATTGTCCGTAACATATTTCAAAATGACCCGACTTATTTCCGTAAATGCTTAATTTATTTGTTTTTGACATCTGTTGATTTAAGTGGTGCTTCAACTTCAAAATTTCTGGAAAATATTATTATTTACATAGAATTCTGAGGCTGTTCAAATTTACACAACGTGTAAAACAATGTATCTGCACAATGAAGTAATGAATATTGAAAGATGAGTATAAAAATGCATTATTATGTGAATCTTTTATAGCCAAACTTTTTCAGCATTTGAGGTAAAATTTAATAACCTCTGGTAAGAAAGCATTTAATTACTTGTTTATATGATATCTACTTGCATGATCTAATGAAAAATGGTTATTAGGTGGATTTAATAACCATTTATAATTTTATAAGATTGAGTATTTCTATCTGAAGTCATCTTAATGCATTTTCATTTGTAGAAAAATTCATAGCATACCTTGAGTGTTTCTATCTGATGTAATCTTAATGCATTTTCATTTGTAGAAAAATATATACTATACCTCATTTTTCAAATGGAATGAAACACTTTATTTTCCAGTTAAATCAGTTTGTCTTATATTGTTCATAGTTGTCAAAAAAAATTCGTCTTATAGACATTGCTATGCCTACACCATTTTTAGTTATCTTTATATATTTTTTTCTTCGAGGAATTTTCAAAAATGAAAAAATATTTATATAAATGCATACTTCAAAAACAAAGGGAAGTAGATATATTTTTTTGAAATAGTTTGGTAAAGACAGACAAAAATCATTGAAAAATAACTCGACTATAATCTCTGCGCAATGTATATTTATATTCCAAAATAGATGCAAAAGAGTAGCAATTCATATAATCAGGCTACCTTTTTTATTTTACTAAGACAAAATCATGCACGTTTTTTAAAAAAAATGGCCTAATTTTTCCTTTTTCTGAAGTGGAATTTCAAATTACATAAGCTGACAATATTTCTGTCCGTAGTTTCGAAAACTTTCTTCCACTAAAGTTTCGAAAACTTTCTTCCACTAAAGTTTTCCAGAAAAATTGTAATTAATTATATAATTCATAAAACTTATTTTATACCAAACGATTTCTATAGTATTGTATGTAAAATATAATCTATTGTTTTCCATTCTACTAGATTTTCACAGGAAACTTCGACAGCCAAACGCCAATAGAACATATTTTCAAAAATCCAATAGAAGCTCGTTTTGTAAAAATACAACCTCTCGCCTTCCAAAAAGAAATAGCTTTGAGATTTGATGTGCTCGGCTGTGCAGAAGGTATTTCACTATTTTTATACATATTTAACAGGATTTTTTAATGTTAATATTTTTTGAACGTTGTTTACATTCAAAAATTTTTACTGGCAAATTTTGAATTTAGTTTTTAAAAGATGTAGAAAAGGATTTTTTTTAAATTCCAAACAGAAATATCTAAGAATATGTTCATAAATATCAAATTGAACAGTTATGTTACTGAATTGAAAACAACAAACAACGGAATCATTAGGCAATGGAGCCAATTAATACGCACGTCAAATGCGCATCCCTAATTTAATTTCAGAATCAAATGCCCATGTTGCATAGGCCACGGTTGCCTGGTGATAAGGTCTCGGCTTCGGGGCCGGAGGGTTTCAGGTTCGAAGCTCGATAAAATCGAAGAATCGCCGTGTAAGCGGGTCTGGTGCACGTTAAATTCGTCAGGGGCAAATGTCCTCCCGCTGGTGTGGCGCAGAAGTTTGGAGAGAAGGGTGCCTGCTCAGGCGTCGTCCCGTCATCTTACCACGGTTCAAAATTTCAAGGTCCGTTCCAAAATTGCCCTCGTGTTGCGGCAAAACGAAGCATTAATATAACAAAACTAAGCCCATCTTTCCTAAATGAAAAGATACAACATCACAGCACAATATCAGACAATTTGCAATTAGATATTAGAAGACATACTCAATTGCGTTTGTCACCTGATTCTGATGTGGCGTGAATTGATTCCATTGTTATTCTACATTCGTAAGTGTTTGAATAAAATTATCAGAGACTCATAATTAAAATAACTTTTACATACTTTGATGATTAAAATTTTTTTAAACCATTTTTAACTAAAGCCTTTGCGATAAGTTTTGTAAAATGAAACTGCACTGTCATCACGCGATTAATATTATTTTTCCCTAGAAAATAAAATAGGAAATATAAAGTGAGTCTTTCTCCTGTTCTCTATTTATAGGTTTCATAACTGTATTATTTATGAAAAGATGTTTCACAACTTCATATTTCAAGTACTTTTGAGTATAATGATGTATCTGCCTTGGTCACACAATTATAGAATTTTGGGCATTGAAAGTTGCATTTTGGGCATTAGTAGTAATTGATTTAACCCTTTAAACTGTTTGACCGTACGGTCTACTCAAAGTTGTCCCTAACTGGTTTGCCCATACGGCATACGGGCATCGATATTTTCTCCTTTCCTCTTCCATTTTGCCTGTATTTTTAATTCTCGTAACAATACTATCAATATTTTTCAACAGTAGACTGCCCATGTCACTGAAATGCTTTCCATCCTGTTCTTTCGTTGAAGGGTTTTTTTTAACCCTCCGAAAAACGCAAGTGAGAATTAATGCGGCAAAAAAATATGCATTTCTTTGTCAAAGCTTCTTGTAAAAAAAAAATGACCGGTTAAGGGTTTCAGAGACAAAAATTGTGTATGGACACTTTTAGACGTTATGCCCTTTAGTTTCCTATATGGTTCGAAATCAAAAGCAGTTCCCATAAAGGAATTTCTTATTTTTAATGGAATCAAATCACGTGATGTCACGGACACATCAAGCATGACTAGGCATGCCGTCCTCACAGAATCTTACGCTGTGCTGTGACGTAATACTATGAGCAGCAAATACAAGATTCACAATGGATTCTAATATTAAATTGGTGCAGCGTTTTTTAAGTATCACAGTAGAATGAATTGGCTCTATAAAGTGATTTAAGAAATTTGTAAGTGAACAGGCGAGGTTAAATTGGAATGAAAATTGATTATTTTTCAATCTACGAAGTTAAAGTAAAATATCGATGTTCTTTCCTGTAAATACACTGTTTACTGAAAATAGTGTTCCATAAATCATGACATATTTTCTGCTTCTCGGTAATTACTTCAAACTGAAAATTCTCTAAAGTACTTTAGAACTTTTCAAACGATAAATGTTGAATCTTTTCCGATACCTTTTTCAGTAATTCATTTAATTTTGGTGTGTAAAAAATTCATTTTCATTTGCAGGCATGACTACACCTCCGGCTTACACCACCATCGGTAAGTTATTTATATTATATGTCTATAGTAATGAAAATTCTGGTGAGCGTCTGAAGCCAAAATGATGATTCATTCCAATTGAGTGTATTGCTATTAACCTTCCAGCGGACACTCGTATGTAAGATGTACACTAGAGAAGAATTTTGTTTTATATCTTTTTACCAGAGGGTGCTACGAAAGCCTGACCTTAGCCAGGGGTGGGAAACCTGCGGCCTTCTTCAGTTTCTTATGCAAAATTACCAATTATTTACAATTTGCATTGAAATAACATACTTGTCTGTAATATAATAATAATTACAGAACAATAGCCTTTAAGATTCTGCTCGTGCGACCTTTTGGCCAAGTGCCGAAATTTAATGAGGTCTTTTAAAGCGATAAGGTTCCCCACCCCTGACCTTGGCTATTCTTCCAGTTCCTTTCGACGAACCGTTAGTCATCGTTTGGGATTGTAGGCGTTAATATGACTCTGCGAATCTCCTATTTGTACACTGGTGTCCAAAAATAATGCACAATTTTGAAGATGCCTCAAAATTCTTGTTAATATAGATACTATGGTTCGCAATCAGTTGCTGAGAATCGTGGGTCATAATATCGTCGGAACTCACATTTTACAGTGAAGATTCGGTACGAGGGCAATTGGGGGGGCACCAGAAAGGGATGAAGGCGAAAATGGAGTTTTACTCATCTTGACACACAAAGCAGAAGAAGTTTCACAGAAAGCTGATAACTAGATGTAACTTTCATCAATGTTTATGTTTGATGTGTATAATATTTACATGCATTGTCGTAAACATAGCGCAAGTATTCGGGAAAATATAAAGGTTTTCATAAAAAATCTCAAAATTGTCCGCATGTTTTTTGCTTATACAATGCAGTGTTTTCCACCAAATTGTACGAAACTTTCAGAATACTTGACAATATGTAAAAGAAGCATTGTATTAAAATTTGAATTAAAAAATTTGAATATTACAGGAATTATGAGCATTTGTAGTAAATATTTTTTTACTGCGCATGTACGAAACTTAGTATAATTGTTTTTTCTTAACTTCAGAGCAAGATATATAGGGAAACTTATAAAAATTCCAGTTCAATATCGTTAGTATTCAGAAAGATATCGGCATTGCAGCTTGGTGAATTTTGGTGAACACTCTAAGAGAAGCTAAATGATGAGGGATCTTGCACAAACTGATATTTTTTAAACTTGAATCATCGAACAGGAATATTGAATTCTATGAAAGTTGAATGTTTTGAATACTCATGTATACTATAAGTAAAACATAATTTAAATTACAGTTCGACGATTACTATTCGAAGATTCAAGTTTAATAAATATCAGTTTGTGCAAGAACCCTCATGATTTAGTTTATCTTAGAGCGTACCGAAATTCACCAAGTTGCAATGCCGATATCTTTCTGTTTACTAATGGTATAGAACTGGAATTTTTATATACATTGCCTTATATATTTGGCTCTAGTGTTATGAAAAAAATTACGCTACGTCTCGCACGTCCGCAGTAAAGAATTATTTATTATAAATGCTCAGATTTCCTGTAATATTCAAAAAATATTTTAATTCAAATTTTAATATAATGCTTCTTTTAGATATTATCAAGTATTCTGTAAGTTTCGTACAATTTGATGGAAAACTCTGCATGTTATATACAAACAACATGTGGAAAAATTTGGGATTTTTCAAGAAAACCTTTATATTTTTCCCGAATATTTGCGCTGTGTTTACGAAAATGCATATAAATATTATACGCATCAAACATAAACATTGATGAAAGTTACATCTCGTTATCAGCTTTCTGTGAAACAAGATGGGTCAAACTCCATTTTCGCCTTCATCCCTTTCTGGTGCCGCCCCCCAATTGCCCTCGTGACCGAATCTTCACTGTAAAATGTGAGTTCCGACCACAGTATGACACACGATTCTCAGCAACTGATTGTGAAATATAGTATCCATATTAACTCCAATTTTATAGCATCTACAAAATTGTGGAGTATTTTTGGACACCAGTGTATTTCAGAGATACCTCTACAGTTGTAATGAAATGACTATAAAACTAATTTCTTGCTTTTTATATCTAAATTTGAATGGTTTTTTACTTCCATATTATCTTTACATTTTCAGATTACAAATATAAATATTTCAGTTGAAATATTGCCAATTTCATTTATTTTATTTTCACGTCATCCATCTAGTTCTTTGAAATTTTTATATTTTTATTTATTTATTTAAAAAAAACCTTTATTTATTTGAAAGAAAAAAAGAATATTGTTTTTGTGTGTTTTATATTTACGTTATTTACATTCATTTAAAATAAAAATTGCTTAAAATATTAATCCTTGCCCAATTACAGCCTAATTTTAATAACCACCCTCTTAAAAATTGGTATTTTTCAATAGAATATCTAGAAAATACACACGACCTGTCATGTTGGTAAAGAGGACGCGCCTGTTGGAAGGTTAACAATTGAGAGTTCCCTGTTTTAATTTCCAGTAATAAATGCCTGAATGCGTCAGGCCTTTAAAGTCAGACTCAAGCCCGAAATATTTACTTTGACTTACGAAATATGTGCCAACTTGATTATGCCAGCCAAAAATTATTCCTTAATAATGCTTGGTTCATAGCAATTACTTTCTAAAAGTAGTAAAAATGTATGGAAATAGCTACGAGTTACGAATAAAATTTGCCGTAGTCTTCGATTTGCAGTAGTAAACAGTGCAGCCAACTTTATAATAGAAAAAGATGCTTATTATTATACTGAGGGTATTCTGAGACGTTGCATCTTGTAAATCATCCAGATTGTCCTCTTTTGGGACTTTTATTTCCTTATATCCGTTTCTGGACATTCAGCAATAGATGCCACTACGAATGCATCATTTTATACCATCTCTATCCGTCTATAAGATGGATAGATAGAATTCCATTCTAGCTTTGGTTTGAATAAAATCTATCTGGTCGAGAGACATTTCGCTAAAGTATTATTATTATTATTAATCCACCGGGAGGGAACCGACCAGATAAGGTTTACGGTTATACAACACCCTCTCAGCGTAAAGATGAATTACAGAAAGGAGAGAAAAAATAAAATACAACAACAACAATAATTAACGCGTAAAGTAAACTGAAAAAGTTCTGCAATGAATGTTTTAATTACTGGTGGAAGCTAGAAAAATCTTTCTTAATCAAGGATGATATCGTGCCTTCGTTCATGTAGGATCTTCATAATATTCATGAGTCGTGACAGGGATCTTTTGTTTTGAACAATATTTTCACACCGCGTCGATAAGTTTTCAGTACTGGGCTTCATGAAATGAAAGGGTTTTGTCACTGGGCAGTCTGTTGCGCAGTGGTCTGGATCACCTTTATCACCGCTAGGATTTTTTTCATTTAAGAGCATTGACGTAAATTTTATTCAGAACCTTTGGAACCATGTAAATAGATATGAAAATAGGCCATCCATTTCCAGGTAATCTGGTTGAAATCTATGGTGATCCGTACAGCCATTTTTAAAATCAATGCGTCGTCATGTCGTTGACTAAGAGTAAGTTCAAAACAAGGTAAAACTCTTTAATAAACAGATATCCCTAATTGGTAGAACTTTTATATATATTCACTGAATATAAACTTTCCAACTTAGAATGAAAATAATTCCAAAGCCTGTACATACATAGTTATGCCCGACCTGGCCGAAGCCGTGTGGTCTAAACGACGTCTAAGGGGCGCACAAAGCAACCCCATCCAATTCTAAAATCTATTTCAAAGCGATTATCAGACAGCAAATCTGTCATTATTAAAAAGGTGCATCTCGATTCCTTCCTGCCGTCTGCGTAGATGATTTCACAATATGTGTTGAATTACGCAAAAAAAGCAGCTTTAATCAGTCGTTTGAATTCAAGCAGTTTTATACGGATTAACCTCTTGAGAGCCCTCTTCCATTTTAATGGACATTTGGGTTTTATTTACAAAATAAGTTTATTCCCCTTCAAAGCCCTTAAAGTCCCGTGTCCATTGCTTTGGATGGTTCCATGCTGGCATCTATTAATTATGTATAATAAATTATATTAGTTAATTATCTCATTTAATTAATTTAGAATTATATTAATTAATTATATATAATGTTATATAATCCTATCAAGAGTATTAATCTCGATTTTTTTGTGAAATTTGGTCAAAAATTATGCCTTTGAGTCTCGAGAGGTTAATGGGTGAAAAGATGCCAACCAACCCCTCAAACTCCCAATTATTTTGTTCTTATAGCCTTCAGGTTAGATAACTTAGATTTTAAAGTGAAATAACTAAACTTTTTTGCATTTAATCACATCTCAGAAATCTTAAGAATACTTGATCCACGGATGTTTAAGAAAAGTTATATATAAATGAGAATTATCTGCTTTTGAAGTGAACATGAAAAGCTGAAAAAGCCGCCTCCGTCGCTAGGAGGGTTAAAATATCATTTATCCTAACTGATAACTTCAGAATTAAGAACATCCTTCGAAATGTGTAGACTTCTCATTTTTCTCTTATCAGCTCCCTTCTGCACTGCTGAAATGGGTCTCCGCAATGGGAGTATCAGAGACCTTCAAGTAACCACCTCCAGCGATCGAAATCCGAGTTCGGATGGACGATACGTTCGTCTCCAAACTATTAAAACCGAAGACCATGCCGGTGGATGGGTTGCAGGGAAGCTGGATGAAAATCAGTTTGTTCAGGTAAAAACCTTGAAGAATGCAGGATCAAGTGCTTTAAATTTTAAGTATTCTTTATGTAATGTTCGTTTAGTGCTAAGTAGTTAATCCATATATGGTGGTCGTGTAAACTGTAGAGGTGGAGGAATGATATTCTGTGATCTTTTAAAAATAAACGAGTCGTTTAACCCCTTGGCGTACGATTTTATTTAACCTCCTAATAAGATGCCACCACCCATTTGGGAAATTTATTATTTACTATTTAAGATGGTAAAGGATACTTGAGACCTTTAAGCGTGTCCAGAGGAATTTTGTATTTAAAGTTAATTGTTACGTTGACCTAAATAGGGTTTTAAATAGCAAAAATTCTGTAATTCGATGTGCGTGTCAGAGACGTCATTGTATGTGAAGGGGTTAAGAAGAAGCATCTTTACTATTTTCAACACAATCTTTGCCAAAATAAAATGCTCAGTTCATCAAGTAAAGTTAAAATTATGCGTTATATAAAAAAGATTGATTCTAGTTCGTTAAATAAAAAACTTCTTAACATCCACTGATATGTTTGAAAATTCTTAATAATGAAAATGAATCTAAAAAGATATGAACAACGAACGTAGTGTATTTCTCACTAGAACTGATAATTCTACGTTTGATCAAAAAGGAGGAGTGATCATGAAATTATTATCCTTGGGAAGGTTTAGAATTTGTTACTTCGCCAGGCAGCGTTTTTGATGTAAATCTTGATATTTCATAGTCTAAAGATTAACGTGTTTGGGGAAAGTAACGAATATGTGAAAATAAAACACGAATGTTGCTATAACCGATTTAATCTAGAAAAGGTTTGTTTACTGAAATGTTTTGAATCTTTCCTTCGAGTCTAAAAAAGATTTGAATCTTATGCTTTGTTTCAATAAAAATATTTTATCTCTTTATTATATAATTAATATTTTATCTCTTTATTATATAATTAATATTTTATCTCTTTATTTGGTCTTATCTAGGTCCAAGATATTACAAATATACTATAAAGTTATCGGTTTAAAATATTAAGTTCTGCTTTCAAGACCCTAAACTGACTGCTAAAAGCAGAGCCCTGAATTTGAATCGTTCCAATTAATGGTTTTTTTTTGGAGCAATAGCCATTATGCTTACTAAAGTGTAAAATTGTGAAAAAGATGAAAGCGTTGTATTACAAATGTGTAAAATTTCAACTAATGAAAATAAGTTGATCCAGTTTCTAAACATCCTCATAATCCTGAATGCAATGGAAAATTGCGTGTGTGTTCATAAATATGAACCACTACCTCAGGTGTATAAATTTTAAGCAAAAATATCTCGCAAAGTTACTTTTATTATATTATAATATTCCTTGAAGACTTTTATTCAACATGAATTATCTAATCAAATGTACTGGAACATATTTTTCAATAATACACTTTACTTTCTACGAAATTATATCCATGCTACACAATAACAGATTTGATTTGATTTGATGGAGTTTATTGGCGCAAAAACCATTATTGATTATACTGCGCCAAACGTATGGTGCAGGATCAAATAATAGTTTAAGAGATTGTTAAAAAAACTGTCATACGTCATGACTTTTAAAATTGTGAAAAACAAGCTTTGGAAGAAAATTTTAAAACATGGTAGTAAAAATTCAGATAAAATAGTAAAAACCAATCATTTTTAAGAAAGTAAAAAATTGTGGGTGAGGAACTTTATGAAGAATATCTTTAAGATTGATACAAGAGGAATGAAAGCAGCGGATGCATTGATGATTAAATTGTAGGCATTCGGTGAGAATGTGGAGAACAGTCATTTGGCATTGGCATGCTGTACAAAGAGGTGTGGGTTCCCCCAATAACAGGTGCCTATGCGTGAATCTGGTATGGCCAATTCTTAATCGAGTGAGGAGTGTCGAGTTTTCTATTAGGCAAACTAGGCAAGCAGGTAATTAAATGTTTGATTGAGTGAAGCTTATTTGCTTATTAAGGTTCCACCGACTTTGCCAATTTGAGTGAAGTTTGATTTTTACAGAAACGATGTTCATCTATTTTTAAAAATAATTCATTAAGAGGAATGGTTATGAGAAAAATTATATAGAAAACATGCACACACCAACTCAAAATGTATGACACGCTCATATCTTTCCGTGTATATTTATTATATACCAACAATATACAAACATGCATTACAAAACGTAAATCAAGAAATACAAATTTTTATAATTTTAATTTTTTATATTTTTAGTTTATCATTTTTATTATTTTTTTTATATTTTTAGTTTATTGTTTTTAATATTTTTTATATTTTTAGTTTTCCATTTGTAATATATATTTTTTATATTTTGTAGATTTGTAACTTTTAAGCTTTTTTCATGTATATTTGTTATGCACCAAAGCACTATATTGCGTCAAAAACGTAAATTGAGATTTACAATATATTTTACATTTTTATTAATTTTTTTCGTTTTAATCTTGCATTTTTAATACTTTTTAACATTTAAATCTTGTATCTTTTATAGTTTTTTATAACCCATTTTGTGCATTTTTGATAATTATTTTAATATTTCAATTTTATATATTTTTATATTTTCCAGACTTTTATTGATTCTCTGTGGATATTTATTGTACACTAACAGAACAAAAAATACGTTAGAAACGTAAATTGGGTTTTATAATATTTTTACATTTTTTATTATTTATCTGATTTTTGCGTTTTTAATGTTTTTTGTATTTAAAATTTTTATCTCTTATAATTTTTTATTATTCATAATTGGAATTTGTTATCATTTTTTAATTAAAATTTAATTTTCTTGCAATTTTTAACATTTATATTTATATTTTTTTATTTCAAGCTTTATATTTTTTTGTATTATTTAACATTCAGATTATAATTTTTTTAAACATTATACACACTAATATAAAAAAGATATACACAAAGGTTATAAATAAAATAAAATATACAAATTAAGAAACATGAAAAAAAACATTTATAGAAGCATATACAAATTAACAAAAACATACATAAAATACAACAGAAATTTTTACAATTTACAGATAAATATTTACAATATATATATATAATTTTTTTCAAAAACATAAATATTTACAATATATACATTTTTTTTACAAAATGCGTGTGTTTACAATATATAAAAAAATTTAAAATATCTATTTTTAAATAACATAGCTTCTCTAAAATTTAGATTTTTTTTTAGTTGTAGCTGCTTGTATGGCTCTAGCGACAGATATTGATGAAGTCCAAAATTCTCATTGTCTACCAAATAAATTATTTTTGTTCTTCTGTGCTATTGATGTGTTGATTTCGGCTTGAGGGTTTTTTTCGAATTTTGACCTTTTTATGTAGTCTTTAATGTAGAATTTTGTTTTTGTCTTATTTTTTCTGAATATTCCTTATTGAATTTCGATCATAAGGAATTTTGCTTGCTGTCTGAAAGGAAGTATAATTTTTTTTCTTTTAGTCTTAGAATTCGATTAGTCTTTTTTTTTTTCAATTTAGTTACTTAATTTCTTTGCATTTTTCTTTGCCTTTATTGTTTTTTCTTCGCAGAGTTGCTGTTATTTCTTATTTTGACATTCTTGTTGATTGTTCAAATTTCCGTATTTCTCTAAACATTAAAAATTCTATTGGAATAAAACAATCTATTGAAGTAGAATCTTCTTCTTAGTCAATTAACTTGGACTCTTCTTCTTTAGCTTCAAGTTTTCTGGATATTGAACGATATTTTTGAATTTCGTCTTGGTAATCTGTATGAATTTCTTCGTTGCTGTTCCCTTTTTTTTGCAAAAGCTATCTATTATTAAAACAATTGGTCACAACCTAGAACCATACAAGCAGTACAATCTCTTCTAGAGTTTCCTTATCCATTTTTGGTCAGTCCAATTGTCAGACATGTTAATAAATCTTTGAGAGAAGACTGTGTTGCGTTCAACTCAATTTAAATTTGCATTGACTGGCAGAACATGGAATTGTCGATTTTTAACAATGTATGTCACTGAAATAATGAACTCATTGCAATATTTGGAATAATAATAATTTTTGAAGAGTTTTAATTGTTTCCAACAATACCAGTGAGTACTTACATTCTGTATCATACCGAAACAATGGTTCTATTGTTTTAATGATATTCTGTGGCGAATTTTAACAATATGAAGCCACAAGCACAGAATTGTTTTGAGATCCCTCTCCTGCCCGATGTGGTAAATTCGCCTTCGGCTTATCACTGCGATGTACGTTGAATAGATTTTGAGGCCCTCCAGGGTTTCTATGCTCGAGGAGAGCGCCTGTGCGAAAACCACCTCTGTATTTTTAGCATAGCTAGAAATGTGGTGAATTCTGTACAAAAAATTACCAGTGGGAGTGTTTTTCCCTCGATTTTCACTTGTATTTCCATAATATGACTCATTTTGTGTATAACTTCGTCGTATAGTGAAAAAAATTGATTATGAATTTTGGACTTTTTCTCTTCCATCGAATAGTTCCAAATTTCAACACAGATCTACAATTTTGGTGTAAAGAATGCATACCAGATTTTTTTAACAACCTCATAGCGTTTCTGAGTTATCGTATTCACATATGTATTGTCAGACATACAAACAGTCACTAGTCCCTAGAGTGTGTCCAAACTTTGACACAGATCTACAATTTTGGTGTCAAGAATGCATACCAGATTTCTTTTATCAACCTCGTAGCGTTTCTGAGTTATTGTATTCACATGCAAATTGTCAAACACGCAAACAGTAACTAATCCCTAGAGTTTGTTCAAACTTTGACACATATCTACAATTTCAACGTAGAAATGCCTACTTTTTTATTTTTTACTTTATAATTCATTATTATAAATATTATGGAATCTTTATTTTTTCCTCAAAATCAAGAGCAGCAAATTGTAATTGATTACAGCCACAATTAATGAATCAAAATTTAATTAAATTAATCAACTAGCTTATAATTAAGTCCTGAAAATATTAAACTATATTGTCATCGGGATCCCAAGTGTACAAAATTTCTAATCTCTTGCACATCAGCAAGTAAGTGCAAAATCAATTACAAAGTTCCATCTTTACAAACATGAAGCAAGTAAAGTCAAATAAAATAATGTAAAAACACATTAACGAAACTTAATTTTAAAAGCAAATAGATCTTTTCAATTTAAAAACAATTCCTCCCTTCGACTTTTCTAGTATACTACCACAATTTTCTGTAGTGTTCAGCTCTATCCTTTTGTGAAGAGAATCGAGTTTGCATTTTGGGCCTGTTCTTTATTGACCAAATGTATCTAAAATTCGAAGCAGATCTAGAATTTTGGTATCAAGTCAGCATACTTAACTTCATTTAGCTAGCTTGTCTCGTTTTATAGTTATCGAGTTCATAATTAACTGTCTGTGTCATATAACATCTAATTGCAAGTTGTCGGCCCAAATTTTACTTTCTTGTTCCTTACTAGGCGCCTTTGGCGACCACCTTGTTCGTCGGGAATATGATTTTAATTCAATGCATAGTTTAATATTCATGGTTCCCTTAACAAAATAATTTTAAACTTCAAATTGTGATAAACATCTAACTAGTGTTCTTTTAGTAGCCTTGCACCTGTTGTGTTCGTTTTCTGCGTGAACATCCCTTAAAGAGTCAAGTAACTGTGCGTGTTATCTAACATCTAATTGCAAGTTATAGACGCAAATTTCACTTTTTATTCCGAAGCCAAAATATGCATTTAATCTCAATATTAAAATGGCGCAGCACATTTTTTCCCCAGCAGTATGTTAGCTGAATTTATACATACTAATAAAATGAATCAAAACATATAAACCATAATCATTCAGTTGACTGGATATATTTCCTAATAAACTTATCTAATCTTTTAGGACTAGTATCTTAAATAACTATCTTATAGGGGTTACAGATTTCACAGAAAACTTGATGAAATAAAAAAAGTAAAATACATTAGGCAATTTATCTTAGCTTTCCACAATGGAAGAGAAATTCGCAATTAAATATTTGTGTTATAGTTTTTTCAGAAGTTATCAGGGAAAAGGGCCAAAATTTCGTTTAATTTTTAATTAATTAAAATTTCAAAAAAGTGGCTCAAAGGTGCACGTTCCCACCCTCCAAAGTATGTTTGTGCCAAATTTCATAGACCTAAGTCCAGAAGTCTGTCCTGTAGAGCGCCAGAACACACATTCTGCTTTATTATTTGTAGAAATTGGAATGCAATAAACAGTGTGGTCAAATATTACAACAACGCAACTCTTTGGTATCATCATTATTAGGCTCTACGTTATTGCGAATAAGAACAGAGTTCAAATAAAACTGGCGAGGAAGAAAACATCGAGTGTCATGCTTGTAAGAAACAGGGACCACTACCCATCTTTCCCCATACCGTATTTATGACTACAGATGTATCAATATTTATATACTATATTTATCGATATCTTCCAATGAAAACTTCTACAAATGCTTCTTATAAACTAAAATGTGTATTATTACAATTAATGTACTTTCAAAAACTCTTATTCCAAATACATTCACTACTGTTAATCCAAATATTCTTATTCTGAACATAATCGATCGTTCCATCTGACAGTGCTCTCTATCACTTTTTCGAAAACTGTCGCCGTAGCCCCCTGTTCACTTATCATTCTCCCCCCTTCTCTTTCACAACTTATAATTTTACTTATTTGTTTTCCCATTTTCTCACCATTTTGTATCGAGGCACCTCCTATATTCACTAGGTTTCACTATATCAAGCTTAAAAGAAGACGGTCTCTTAAAATATTATCATTTTATATGAGCATAAAAGTTTTAAAACGATAAAAATACTCATGGCCCTTAAATGACATTCATACAATATTCAAATTTTGTTAATGTTAATTCATTACATTTAGTATTTTATCTTTATTTTATTTAAATTTTGCCTGCACTATTCTTTACCGATAACATCTTTTGTGCCCTTAGATTGATTTTGTTACTCCACATGAAATCAGCGGAATCAAACTCCAAGGCCGTGATTCCATGCCGCAGTGGGTTACTGCCTTCACTGTTAGTTACAGTCGAGATGGAATTTCGTGGGATTATATCACAGACATTACAGGAACTGAGAAAAAGGTACCACCGTTTTTTTATTTTTATTCTTATTGTATTGAATATTGTGACAAAATCGACTTGTGAGTGTACGTGAATGCAGTCCAATAAGCAGAATTTAAAAAAAATAAAGCTTTTTATTTTACAAATATTCTAAGCAAAGAAACGTAGCACAAGTACTAAAACAGCACTTGTAAGAATTCACAACAGAGATTACCATTAAATCTCAACACAGCGCTCAAAGGCTTCTTGTTAGCTCACCCGCTTGCTTGCTGATCAAAATCCAACTGACTCTTCTTGGCTTGAGAGCTTTCTTTTATACTTTTTCAACAGGAAGTGACTTCATTACGTAGGAAGTGACGTAATCTCCAGAAAGTTCATGAAGCCAGTAGAAATAGATTGAAAGTTCGAGGTCCTTCTAGAAAATTCGTTTTATCGCCAACTTTGCCACCAAGTCGCCAAAATGTTCCCAAATTTGTCGCCAAGATTAGGATCTCAGGGAAACGACTTTATAGCTTTGTAACAATATTTTAATTGAAAATATACGAAGGAAAGCTGTAAACGAAAAAATAAGCGAACCATTTAGATCAGAAATGAAGGAAGTGCAAAGAAAGTTGGGTAGTTTTTTATAGGGGAGAGTCGCCGAATTTGGACCACTTGGACATTTTTAGGTGCACAATGATGGAGAAATAATTTTAAAAAAAACAAGTAGTTGAATTTTTTTTTGTAATTTATGTATGTTCAAAAGAGTGTAATTACCTTCTTATGAAATACGCTTTAAATTAGGAAAAAAGCAGATTTAAAAAAATGTGTCATCGGTCTAATCAAGGAAACTGGTTGTCCAGATTGGACCACCAATTTATTTAAGCCCAATTAAAGCAAAAATATTTTTTAATTTTCAAATTCATACCAGCATACAACGCAGGAACCTAGGTATGACATTTTATGTCTTGTATCATTTCTTCTTTTCCCGTTTTTTTCTTCACAAATGATATAAATGATACGTATCCTAAGTTCTTAATCTTTTTTATGCAAAATTTGATGACTTTAGTGTCGTTTTATTGGTTTTTTTTTTTTCTTTTTTTGCTTCGACATTTTCCCATTTCAATTTATGAGGGTTATTAGCGGTGATAAACTACTTTTAAAGTTATTTATGTCGTTTAAGATAATAACTCCATTGATTTAAATGGTCCAAATAAGGCAACCCTGTGTATTCCAATCTAGGCAACCTTTGGACATCAACGAAAAAAAATTACCCCAACCTTAATTTTAAACATTTTTCATAAAATGATTATAGTAAATTGTGGTTAAAGAAATTTCTTGCCTGAGGATATAATAACATTTTTTCCTACTTAATTTAGAACAGCGTGAGGGCTTTTTTTTTGCTTGTGCTAAAATAATCGATTGCTGTTGTTAAATCTAAGCATTTATTCTGTAATTGTAACCACGGAGCACTTTCTCCTAAAAATGATATATATCATACACTCTGTTTGCATCGTTGCAACATAATTTTCTTATTTTACTCCCAGCAGCATGTTGATTGGCTTAAAACACGCTGATAAAAAGAATTAAAACATAGCAACGATAGTCTTTCAGTTTACTGGATTATTTCATTATATATACTTACTATCCTTTACAGATTTCACAGAAAAATTGATCAAATAAAAGAAATAAAATCCAGTTAGATATTTTCTTAGCTTTCAACAATGGAAGAGAAACACGCAATTGAATATTTGTTTAAACAATGAAAATGGTTCGAAATGCGTTGCAACAAAGAAAAATGTTGTTGCAAGTTACGTCAAAAATATTTTTTAAACTTTATTAAAATCAGAGAAAAAATCATGCGACAACTTAATTGATATCATAAGAAAGATAAATTTTTAAATTTTCAGATGATGTAAAGATAATTTTTGTGCTGTAATAATTTCGGAAGTTATTAAGGAAAAACGCCAACATTTAGCTTAATTTTTAATTAATTAAGATTCTAATTAAAATTTCAAAAAAACGGCTCAGACGTGTACATTCTCACCCTCCAAAGTATGTTCGTGCCAAATTTCGTTGCTCTAGGGCTATCGGTTTGTCATGTAGAGCACCAACACGCACACACATCCTTTATTATTAGTAAAAATGCATAACGAGGCAAGTGCTAAAAAAGTAACATTGTTAAGTTGGCAGTACCAGGCAGAAGTTTCGGTAAAACAGATTTATTTGTGATCTAAAAATTAATACTTGTAAATTTGTTTTATAAACCAAAAATGTGATAGATGCAAATATGCGTAACTGTGCAGTATATAGTCAGATAAATGCAGTTTATAGTTAGATAGTTGGCTAAAAGAGAACTGGTTGAATTTATTTTCAACAAGCGTTTCAAACGTGTGGTTTGGAATAAACGCAATTTTTTTTTTCAATTACAGATATTTTCTGGAAATTATGATAGTGATACTATTGTTGAAGTATATTTTCCATACCCGATCAAAACACGCTTCATACGCATCAACCCAGCTGGCTGGGAAAATTGGATCGCTCTTCGTTTAGAGATCTTAGGATGTTTTGGTAAGAAGAATAGCGGATGTTTTGTTTAGTTGCATTTAGAAATTCTGTTCAAGGAGTAAAGTGTTCCTTATTTTGATGAAATATAAAGTTCATAAACTATTATTCATTTTGTTGCAGAACGTGATAAAGTTTTAGCTAATTTAAGTACAACTGTGGAACCGACATACATAGGCAAGTTTCATTTGCTTATTCTTTCTAATATTGTTCACTAATGCAATTTTCTTTATGAATTTATTGATAGATTATATTTTTTTTACTTTACTAGTCTTTTCGTTCTTTTGACCGTTTGCAGATTCGCCTGACTCAACATCTTTCATTGCCACTGTTTCATTTAAATTAATGTTTCCCAAACTTTTTTGTGCCATGCCCCACCTAAGACTTTCTAAAATTCTTATGCCTCCTTTGTGACATATACATAATTTTCAGTATTCAATAATTTAATTGTTTACTGAAAAAATGAAATGATAGGTTTTAGGAAGAAGCCACTAGGATATTGTTTAAAAGCACAGTAAATATTTTTTCAAAACATAAAAGGGAGAATCGAAATTCAGGTACGAAATAATTTTTCGTAATTTCGCCATTTTTTTTTTTTTTTTGAAAAGATTGAGGGGATTAAAAACTTTCTTTAGATATATTTTTGAAAATTATTCCGCAAATAGATCCTAAAGAGAAACGTGCCGTTTCGATGTGGCGATTTATATATTCTAGATAATTCACAGTAGACGGTTGTTTATAAACTTTGGAAAGTTCATTTTCGAATTGCCCCCCCTTGTGGGGCTTGGGCCCCACCTTAGGTAATATTGGTTTATCCTGAGTTCTTCCCACAATAACTATATTGTTGTCAAATCTGCGTTGTTTTAGAAATGGGTTATAACTAAAGAGTTATTCAAGTTTGTTACATGGCCCACAGATTTACCAAATTTCCTCCCTCGAAAAAAATTTTTCTTTTTCGATAGCTATCATACAACCATTTGAGATTTTTACAGCTTGCTATCATTAGATGCCAGTTATCAATTATTAGGCAACGATTTCATCTATCTTCAAACTAGTATCATGCGCTGCATTGGCGTATAAAAAGAAACTATTGGTGATATTATGCCAGTCGTTCTTTAAAAATATAAAAACTTATAATTTCGCTTCGAACTGAGACCTGAATTTCAGCAGCTTAATTGTTAAGATTAGCAGATATTCATTTTTTGTGTTCCTTTCACATTTCTTTAATAATCCGTGGGTGAACGGTATCTTATTGGTGGAGCTATATCAGTAGATACCAGTTACCTAGTAGGAAGAGACTGCCTACTAGGTAACTGCGTACTGTATCTAGAGCAATTCTCTTGAATAATCCGTTGCATATTTAGAAACATAGCAATGTTTTAACACTATTGCGACTTCAATTTAACAATGTTCAGTATGAATATTGGATATTTCTCTCTTTAAATATTGAGAGAGAGTGTGTCATTCAAATTCGGTTTAGATTTTAGATAGTAATGAATTTTTCATTTGCTGTTAACAGAAGCTTGTTTTGAGCCGATGGGTCTTGAAAATCACCAGCTTCCTGATACTTTGATTTCTGTTTCCTCTTCTGCTGGTCCAGGGAGTGACGAAACTAGACTTAGGTAAGCTGGAAAAAATTGTGTTTATTCTTCCGATATAAATAATCCAGGATATAAATTTAGAAGCGATCGTAATGAATTTTTCGCTTTTTATATTCTGTTCTTTACTTTCGATGAAAAAGTTTTTCAAATCAACGTCTTTTTTCTTTCTTCCCTGTGCGTTATCTCATTGAAAACTAAAGAAAAACAATTTCTCACCAAAAAGTAAACAAAAAGTGCTGTTCATTAACCCCTTTCCCCTCCCCTTCCAAAAAATGCTGTGTAACTTTTGTAGTAATTCAAAATATCTATGAATCAAGAACTTTTTAAATAACTTTATTTCAGAAGTGAGATTTAAGTATTATTTACTGAGATACGAATGAAATATATTTTATTTGCTTTATTTATTTACAATATCTGCCCCCCCCCCCCCCAGTTTACACTCTTTTATAACTTAAAACAATATTCTTCAAAAATAGATACAGTGAAACCTCTTCGAACGGCCACCCCTGCATAGCGGCCACCCCTGCATAGCGGCCACCCCTCTTAACGGCCAATTTTTCGTGGCACGGATTTTTCGACCCATAGACCTAATGTTAGAATAACCCCTAGCAACGGCCACCCGACCCCTCTGAACGGCCGCCGGGTGGGTTCGCCCATCCCATTTAACAAACGCATCGGTTAAAGATTTACTTTTTAAACTGAAAAACGAACTTGAAAAAATGTTTTTTTCCGATAAGGGTAAAAACTTAAAACAGTCACAAATTGTATCCTTTTTTCAAAAAATGTAAAAAATTATTAAATAAAGAACTATTTTCTCTTTAGATAAGTCTTAAACTTCATTTTAAATAAGAAATATGTGTCAAACTTGTTTATATTATGTATTCTAGCAATTATCTTGTAATTGTAACGAAAACCCATCAGAGCGACCATCCCCTCTGAGCGGCCAATTTTTCTTGGAACGGAAGAGTGGCCGCTCAGAGAGGTTTCACTGCATGTATATATTTTTCAAACTAAGTTACTACTTTTAAAGTGTAAGTTTAATTACTTTAATTTTTTTTGTAATTTTTTCAGTAATTTTATGTTATCGAAAAGAGTATAACATGGCAAAAGAGATGAAATAAATCTACTCCAAAAAATACCTTTTAACTCTAGCATCTTATTTGCTCAAATGCTCTGAAATTATAAAAATGCAAATTTCTGATTTTATTTCATGAAAGACTGAACACTCATTCCGATGAAAGAGGCACTGGAGGTTGGATTGCTCATAAAGATGACTTTAAGCCAGTCATCCTCATTGACTTCACTGGAGAAAGAAACCTTACGGCGATAGAAACACAAGGTAAACCACCATTTTTAATTAATATCAAGAAAAGTCCCCTTTCGCAATTAAATTTACTAGCAGTATCCGCCGTATGCCGCACTCACCCATCTACCTCGCCGCCTCGTGGTAACGGGTAAAACTCGTAACTACTACTCTTTTCAGTTTTGAATATTGTATTTACATTTGTGTAACAGGTTATAAAAAGAAAACAACAAATATAAGCTCTAATATTTACTTTGAACAACTTTGTCACTAATTTCTTCATAAAAGCTTTTAGAATCATAAATGCAGTATGATATCACTCTAAATAAATTTTCCATCCCAAGTGCCACGTTGATTGAAGCGCATATAGATCACTAATACTATTTTAAACTTGCAACATTTTGATTGGTTCGCTATGCTTGAGAAGTGGTGAAATACTGTTTGACAAATTAGCTATTAAGTAAACAGCTACATTAGTAAAAATACTATTTGACATATCTAGGGGTCATACGCTTTCACATGAAAAAAAATTATCGACATCGGTCCAGTATTTGGGGCTGTGGGACTGGTTCTTTGGTTTGCCAATTATTTTAACTATATAGATTAGAGAACTGGTATTCATTCATTTCTAATGATATGCATTGTTGGTCAATTGCAAAGAACGGATCACAAACTGGAATGTATCATAATATTAAGCGTTAGTGGAGGCCCAGTAAGAAAAAATATTGTTGCCACACTGTTCGGACATAAGAATAAAGGCCAATGATTGTTCTGGAAAATACAGAAGTGTTTGAAGCATCTGGAAGGAAAAAAGTGCCCATTTGATGCTGTGTAGGGAGAAATGGAAAGATGCATATGAACGAGAGTAGGTACAGTTGTCAACAAAATGAATGGGACACCTCTGGTATATATTAATTAACCTTCACAAAACTAGTATCGATGTTAATGGCTCAAGAGGACAGGTTTATTCAGATCAAAAAACTGATTAACCGAGTTAATTAACAGTTATCTCGGAGTTTTCTCATTATGCCTATCAATTTCTTTCGCTGAATCGACCCCTCGTCATGAAATTAGCCTCCCAAAAAATGTTATAGAATTTTGATTAAAATTTCGAGAGTTATAGGGTTTTGAAAAATGGCGTTTTCCATGTTAAATGAATTTTAGGAACTTTTGCCAATATCTCGGAAGGTATTATATATTTCTCGAAACTTTTTTCACTCACTAAAAGAAAACACTTTTTACATAAAGCCATGAAAAAATTGATAAATAAAAAAATTAATAATTTTTTAAAATATTTTAAGCATGACTCTGAAAAAAGTGAATTGTAACATAGTAAAATTTTTATATGAGAGCGAAGCTGAGACGTTTTAACGCCGGTATCCAGAAAATCAAGTGCATATGTATAATAGTTTCCGAAATATTTACAAAAAACTGCAAATTGCCACTGTTGACAGGCAACCCCCACTTTTTGAGGAACTGTATATTATATTCATATAACATATCATATGTATATTATCATCATAATAATATTATAACTGTATATTATTATGCATTTATCGGTCTACTCGTCCTGAAGTACGAGATGCTCAATTTAGCAACAAATTGCTCGCTGTGATCGGACTGATTGCTAGATGTTTTCATAGTTTCCTTGAAGAGAAACATAAATATAAGCCAGTTTTCTCTGAAAGTTCTTCAAGAAGACCACCTATCCCCATATATTGGAGCTAAGTCAGGCCTCTATGTTATGTGTTCCAAAGTCGCTATCACTAACAGACCCTTCAAGATGAGTCTTTGATGCATGGACTTGGCTAGATATCGTCACTCAAAGTACAAAAGGTAGTATATCAAAAATACCATATGTTTGAAATACATTAGTCGGTACTCCTTCATATCGGCAACAGACATCGGTTGTCAATGCCAAAAAATCAAGACGACTGCTAATGTAAACAATATAATGAAGCGTTCATAGTTAAAGATTGCTTAACGTTTAAGCGAATTTTCATTTTTATCAGAGAATTCATAGATTCTTTCTTTTTTTTATTTTCGAACGTTTATAGGTTGTGTTTGTTCTGTTTACCATATTATAGACCTTAGAAGCCATCTTGCCTTTCGGCACTGGAGTCTTGGCATCAGTTGGCAGTATGAAAGAGTACCGATTAATGGATTTCAACCAAATGAAGTTTTTGATAAACCAAGTGGGATTAGACACATCACACAGCAAACAACCGCCATATCCTCTTCTCAACTCACTTCCCTTATAATTTAAAATAACTTGGCAGAATATTACTATTTGAAAAATAAAAACTTCATACTCCTTTTTGACAGACCCAGGCAGTGAGTAGTCACGTGTGTGTGGGGGGGAGGAATCAAAGAAGATATAGGTGCCCAGAGCATCAGTCGTGCGGATTGAAGAAAATTTGCACGTTTATGTCATTTTTTAAAGTCAAATATGGCGAGGGAAACAAAAAATGATACTTCGTTCCGGTACCAATTACCCTCGCTACGCCATTAGACCCAGATTTGAGATATCAGAAGTTGTGGGACAAGCTGGACTCGAACACACGATTGTTATACCCTAAGGGGTCTATTCTGATACCCCCGGTTGGGTTGGGAGACGTCACTTTTTCCGCACGTTAACAACGGGACGTCTCCCAACCCAACCGGGGGTATCAAAATAGACCCGTTAGTTCCTCGAATTTCAAAATAAATGTTGCAGCCAATTGAACTGTTGAAGTTTATGAGATTAATTTCTTAAATTAGTATGTTTTAAGGTACTTTTGAAATGAGGAGAACTCATAAAATTTCTCTGCAGGTCTCGAAGATGAAGATTATTGGGTTATGAGTTATTATGTGCATTACAGTTCGGACAATGTGACATGGGAGAAAGCATACTCTGCTGAAACAGGAAATTGGGTAAGCATGCCATGATCCTTATCATTAAAAGTGAACAACAAAAATATTTTTTAAATATACTCTGCAAATGAAACAAGATTAGGAGATTATAAAAAATTAATTTTTTCAGTAGGAAAATAAATCTTTTGTCTCTAGTAAGATGATATCGTTACACAATCAGCTAAATAAAATTACGCACGCACTTAACTATACAGGATGATTCGAAATTCTGAGTACAAGTTATATTTGGAGGCAGAAAGTACAAAAACAAGCCAAAATCATATATGACTATACGACCAGAAACGGCACTTGGATGATCTAGAAGATACACGAAGATGTAGAAATGGCAAGCCAAGAACTGGGCAAATTTTCTTCTTTTCTGATACTTTACTTTTGGACAGTACGTGCAACAGAATTTCCCGTATTCACGAAAGTTTCAGTGGATATTCGCCAGCATTCGATAATGCAGTACTAATCTATTCGGCTATCGTTTGCAATCCTGCTCCAGTCCTTCCGTCAACTACTCCATATAAAAAGTGCATGTCCGCCATTTCAACATTAGTAAACTGTTTCTTGTTCTCTGTCGGAATTTTACATGAGTAGTGTTCAAATTCAACTACAGTGCTGGCGAAAAACGCCCGATCTCATTCGGTTCGAGTTCCCGGTCATACTTTCTTTAGTGAATATAGCTCGCTTTTGTGTTCCCTACCTCCCCTAACAACATATATGAGGAATTTTGAATCGCATTTTATTTATTCGTATATTGTAGTTGAAATTAATAATCAGCATAATATGTAGTGCAATGTAGTTCTGAAAACATAGTTTGAAACACAGCTACATTTGAATCAGCTAAATTTCTGGATCATTTTATATGACTACATAATTGCCCTATGTGATTTCCCTTCGTCACACGGACAACATGTATGCGATAGTCCACTTCACTATATGTAGAGCATTCTTTATACGTACGTTTAGTTCCTTCACTGTAACACACAAAGAAGGCTTTAAGACAGAGACTGCGAAATATCCCAGTGAAATGAAGACACTAGATTCAGTTTTAGAAGATTTAGATAGCCACACGCATGCACTGCATGTGGCTATCGAACGCGCATCAATAGCTGCAAAATATGCTTCACAGAGCATGGCGTGAAATGATCTGTCACACTGGTATTGCCGGTGTGACCAAGATAACTCCCATAGGACATTTATTACGTACGCAAACAAAGCTTTCAGTTTCCTTCTGTATGGTGTTCAAAATTTTTCTTCTTATCCTTGTTTATGAGAAAGTTATTGTAATCGGTGCTATTGTTTCGAATAACCCTGTATGCGTTTGAAAGCAATTTCAAAAAATTTCTTTAGAGAAATATTTTCAATCTTCTTTTTTTATTGTTTGCATGGTTTTTCGATTGTATGTTCAAATGAGTTCTCTTTAATTCAAAAAAGAAAAGAAATCGATCAATCGCTGTAAATCTTTCTCCTTTCTTCTCTCTTTTTTTTTGAATCTATAAATAATATGTTACATAAAAAAATTGAAAAATACGATGCAATGATCTGAATGACGTTGAACCTTTCCGAAATCTAGAATATACTTTGGAACTTATTAAGTTGATATATCCAATTGTTGAACTTAACTTCTGTTTAACTTTTTGTCTCATTCTCTCTCTCTGTTTTTGTAATATGTGTGTGATAAACTTTAAGTTTCCTTTCCAAAGGTCTTTGATGGAAACAGAGATCGCAATAGCAGGAAACTTCACAGGTTTACAGAAATGATTACAGCTCGCTTTCTCAAGGTGACCATAGTTGATTACCACACATGGGCAGGCCTGAGAATGGAAGTGTACGGTTGCTTCATTCCATACGGTAAGGAGAGGATTTTAGTTTGAATAATAATAATATTAATATTAATAATAATAATAATAGAGATTGGGGGAGTGGGTAAACTGGATTGGCGTGGGAAATAAAACTAAAAGAGGAGAGAATTTTAGTTCAAATAAGAACAACTAATTAGCTGGATGAGCATGAGTGTGATAATTCAACAGTTTTAAAATATTACTCTAAAAACATATTTTATTTTTGTAAAGTTTTAATTTTTCGATGAAGATGCTCTCTGATCCTTTCTAAATGACCATTATATGTCTATTCAAATTAGTGAATTTTATTTTTACCAAGAAGTAAATGGAAATAGATGTACTGATACAGTTCACGTTAGATTTTGATGAAAATTTAAAATATAGTGTCTTAATAAGCCTACAATGTTATGTAGCTCAGTGATTCAGAAATCAGGAGGAACTTTAAAAGTCAAGTACTCGCAACCGAAAAAAAGATAGAAAAATGCCGTTTGCACATGGTATGAAAACGGAACTTTTTTTTAATCACAAAACCAGAGCTTTTTAGTAACAGTTTATGATTTACTTCTCTCCCTCCCCCCCCCACGAAAAAAAATGGAATTTTAGTTGGTGGAGCGACGCGTTGTATAGGATAGTACATGGGATATAAAGAGTAATACATGTGCATGATTACATATACAAAAGGTTAGAAGGTTGCATTTGCTCTGCAAGTAGAACAGATCTATTATATAATATTTTATGGTATTGAACAATATTCATAATATTGTATAATTTTATTCAATACCGAATAATCTTATGTAATATCGTACACTATTATACATTACCATGTGCTATACTATCTAGATCTGATATGGGACTGTAATGGTTGAGAATCATTGCCTTGTAAGATTTAAATTTTCAATTCTTCATATTATTCAATTCTATAATATCAGCAATTTACTGTTTCTGCCGTTCTCAAGACTTATTCTGAACAATTTAGAAAAATAATTTAAATTAAGTAGGAAAAAGAAAGGAAATAGAAGATGAAATTAACAAACAATCATATCTTATTACAGTGCTGTAATTTTGTTAACGAGATCGGATCCATTCTAAAATATTTAATGACTTCTGTTATGGAAGTTAATGGAACTCATCTTTGTCATGGACTCTGTGCCGATCTCGTTTTAAACATACCTATTTACGGCTTTGTTAGATGAAGATTCAAAAATGGAGTTTCACAATACAGGTTTTTTTAAGGGAATTTTAAGAATCGCAAGATCATTTTTCCTGAATTTCAATCTTTTTGAAAGGGGCATGTTTAAAAATGCAACTGTGAATATTATTTGTTATCGACAATTTTATGAGGCCAGATTTCTTCTTTATAACTATTAAAAGTAAATATTCTATTTATTGCCTGTTTTACAGGAGTAGTGACTATGCCACCACCAATCCACCCTCCTGTAACAGGTAAGAAAGATAACTACGAATTTCCTTTAAGTTATCAATTTAGAGATAAGTTTCATATGTTTTTTTCCGAAATTGCTAACATATTTGCAAAGTATTTCATCGATGAAATACTTTGTAAAATGAAAATTTTACGATGAAATATTTTACGAATTTCAACCGAATTAAAATTAAATTTAATTAAGTTTAAGAACCACATAATTATTGTAAGATCTTCAAAATTTGCGACAATAGTGTTGTCGCATTAAATATTTAATGTGACAATATGCTACTTTTGTTTTTACTATTAAGAAATGAATTTGTAGTTTTATTCTTTTAAACACAATACGTATTATCGATTCTCAGAAGTTAAATTCGTTTGGTTATAATTGAAAAATTTATCAGAAAATACTGATGTCATTGTATAAATAATTGATAAAAAAATTATTATTTATGATGAGTGGTTTTAAGATTTATTAATAAATTTAATGCTTGGAAATTGAATCATGACTTTCATAGCTTCTGGCTCAAAAAGCAATTACTAACTAGTATGTACCTAACAACTCATAATAATTTTGTTAAAAATGGAGCTTATAAAAGTGATAAATCGAATAATGAATTGTGAAGTTTTACAACACAGGCTCATTGTTGTGTTATATAATTCAATATGCAATATCGTAATAAATATTTTTTCTCTCATTTAGAAAACCTATTAAATTTGAATTTTTAATGCTATTAGATAATTCCATTTAGAAACACTGAATTATGAAATTAGCAAAGAGAACTCTTCAAAAAATCATCCTAGGTCTTTTATTTAGATAAAGATATATTTACAGATATTACCAGATGCGTAATTGAGATACATTATGCAAACTAGATGCATTCTTGCATTTGGGGACCAATTCCAAAGTATGATTCTGAGAGCTGTATATTCACCAAGTAGTACTGCATAAATTCTATTATTTATGTCTACCATAAACAGTCTGTTGCGCAAATGATTAGAATTATTTCAATTTTGCATAGAAAACTGTGCACATTTTGATAAGTTTACATTAGTGAACCCAAAATTCGTGAAATGCTACCGTGGAACTAGGTAGTTTCGAACGTTTTTAACCCTTAAATGCAGTGTGTTGCCTTTAAGCAACATACCCTATTTTATATTCTAAAATTTTGAGAGTAAGAATGAAGCTCTAATGACTGTTGTTGCCAATAGCATGCATATTTAAAATTTTATTAATTCAACTTACAACATATAGATTGCAGCCTGAGTGCTGATAAAAAATAAAAATAAATTGATGTTTTTCACTTGAGGCTGCATCTTTTTTGTTTTGTTTGAACGGTTGAGAATACCAAATTTTATTCTATAATGTTGAAGGAAATTCCTTAAACGTATTATTAGTTCTTAAAATTCATCTGTGTTTGACGTTATAGAGTTTTATGAAGGAAATTATTTTCTGAAATGAAGCCCAGTGTTGTCAGTTGGTAACAAACTGTTTTTTAGCCATAAACATATTTAAAACAAAATAGGATTTTTTTAAAGTGTTATTCCCATGTTTTATTCAAGAAATGAAAGCCTAAAAACATTTTTAAATCAGCTTCTAAAAGTTCGGCTTTTAAGGGTTAATTCGAATCCGTCAGAAATTTCAATTTTTTTTGTCTGACTCCTTGAATTTACTATTAAAATAATATTAATATATCGTATATAATTCGAATTTATTTGGGTTAATTTGATGTCAAAGCTAAATATGTTTACTTTTGACATCAATTTTTTTTGCTGAATTTTTTTTCTTAGTTAAATGCGTTTGTATCTTGTGTACTCAGTAATCGTAAGTAAATAATTTTTAAGGATCGTTAATTCGTTCCAGAAATTTGCTACTTTACAGTGGAATACGCTGTATAGCAGCAAATTAAAAAGAATAATAAACACATTCTTGGCTCTTTTAAAAAACATTGAACATGTTAAATGTGAATTTTTGAAAGATTTAATGTAATATTGTTGTTTTCAAATTTCTGTATACTGTTCGTTTATTAAAATTACTTACTTATTTATTGAAATTATTAAATTTTTTAATTGGTATTAGAATTATTTTTTATTAAAGTTACTTACTATTTACTAATTAATAATTATTTATTAAAACTGTTAGATAGTAACAAATAAAATTTTACTGGCATTTTTAATTGAAAAATTGTCGTGTTCTTTTGCTATACTCAATGTTAGACCTAATTTTTCTTAATACGAATATCTGGATAAATCTAATTTTTATTATTGTCCTGTCAGTTTCGAATTAACCAGCTTGCATTGTAGATGATTCCTGATTACATAATTACGTACAACTTTTCTTATTCTCGAAATTTTCTCTCTAGAATTTTGTACTATCTTGGGTCCATGGTTGAGTTTATCTGACCCGGCCTCAAACGCTTACGGCGATGAAGAACGAATGGACCAAATTATTGCCGCTTCCAAGATATGTGGTAATCCATTCGAACTTGAATGCAGGTCCACTGTAACCCAGATGGACTATTCAGAAACAGGGCAGGTTGTTACTTGTGACACACAGCAAGGACTTTTGTGTCTGAACACGAATCAGTATTCGGGTATGTGCTACAATTACGAAGTGAGGATCAAATGCTGGACTTGCGGTAAGCGCATTTTTACTTCTTACTCTTTTTATCTCTGTCATTTTCCATATTTTTATATATATTAACAAAAATATGAAAGAAATTTCAGACCAGCGGGATCTTAAATCACATTTTTATACAAGAACAATCAATCTGTTGCGTCAGCTATACTGACTAATTACAATTTGATGGTATTCGACTAGAGCGCTGATTTTCCGAATCAATTAAATATGTTCAAATATATTTTGTGATTTCAGTAACGGAAGCAGAAACGCAAATCTTTGATGTAGTGTGCATCGTACGCAGACTATTGTGAATCCTAGATATAATTTGTAGCATATTATTTACTATCATGTAGTTTGATGCAGGAAAATGAAATAATGCAATATCATCTAGTTCTTTTAAAATAACTAAATCTATCGCAATAAAATTATTATTCTAACGTTCAAATTCACATATTAGACATTCACATACCTTAAAAGAATTAAATATTTAGATTATCAGTGAAAGATTAATAAAGTTTTAGCGTAGGGGATTTGTTCACTGCCTTATCTCTCAGTTCAGATTGATTCTGGAAGCGCGTGTATTTGTCACAGAAATTAGGATGTCAATGGATTCAACTCAAATAAACATTATAATTATAAATTGTCATCTTTGAATTATTTTTATGTTGATGATAAAATGTATTGGTGCTATTCAATTCTTAAATTTGTCCATCTTTTTTTTAAATATTTTTGATGGATATTTACGGGAATGACTTTTTCAGAAACCAATCCATCTCTTGACCATTCTTGGTAAAAATACGAGTGTTTGCCGTGTTTATCTTACTATCGTTAGAGTTTTTCTATTTTATGGTTTTTTAAAGATTTGTAAGCATTATGCTTATATAGTTCAAAGACTGCTCATATCTATCAAATAATCAGATTTGGATAAGCACTTTCAACAGTCACTTCGTAGTTATCGCAACTTAACCATACATAGTTTTGTTCTATTAATTCAGTCAATCTCATTCATAAATATTTCATGCTTAGCAGAATCTGCGATTCATCAGACAAAAAATAATTGACTATCCCACATAAATTACCCTGATTTCTATATCCTCTTAATGGCATATTTGTTAAAACATTAATAAATACATTAAAAATACATTCTCATTTTTATGAGATGTCTTAAGAGAGTAGTACTATTCTGGGATAATGACTTTTTTTGAAAATAAATATCTTACAGAAGTTGAAACCACCACTACTGCTCGTCCTCTTGTTCTGTGCCCTGAAGTGCCAGAACCTTTGAAGGAAAGTTGTCCTGTATCGTGTCCTGACCTTCATTCCTGTGACGGCTATGGCTGCGTCCCTGACGTGGACTGTCCTTGTTTTAGAGATGGAAAGAAATTCTATGTATGTCTGCTCTCTTTGGAATTGTTTTAATGCTTATGTATTCTATCCATAAATCGCGTTTATGAAATAAATTAAACATAAAAAAAATCATTTCTAAAATCGCGAATTTAAAAAATGAGGGTAAAAATTGGATTTTATTCTCTGTTTGAAGTTTCCAAGGTTACTTTCTACCTCTTAATTGAAGTAGTAAAAGAAATACGCCAATTTAAAGTTTTCAGTTATATGTATAGTTGGTTATTTGCGGGGAAATAATTCGATCAGTGTTTATTTATTTCTATAACTGTACAGCGTTGCCAGTATTGCTTTAAATTCATTAACCACTATGTGTTTTTAATATCTCTATAACTGTGAAATTTTTGAATTATGACAACAAAAATTTTTAATAAGCTTTAGGAAAATGTAAGTCACAAAACTAATTTAAGGGATATTAAATCCCTACTTCAAAATTTATGAACTAATCATGCAGTTATCATATATCTCCAAAATAAAATAATTCTACCTCTGTAAAAGAATGTGAATTTTATGATATATCAATCCCATCATCGATTTCTGGATGTTTGTTTGATTAAACGTTCAGATCATTAACTTAAACAAATGAATGTACTTATAATATTGGACGTTTTATAATAATTTATTGTGATTAATATAATTTGATATTCATTGTACTTAATCTTCTGAGCTGACTTACTACTTGAAACAGAACAGAATTGATTTTTTAACATGTTTTCACAGCCTCCTAACTTAATGGTGACGAAGAATTGTGAGAAATGTGAATGCGTAATAGGAGGATATTCAATATGTCGACCCATAGAATGCCCAAGCTGTCTCCCGGTAAGTATCTATGCTTGATGTATCAAGATATTCAAACAAATATTTTTAACAAGAAATCGTAGTACTTATTTCACTGAATTTTTGATGAATCATTTAATTAAAACTTAATTAAGCAAATCGCGCTATTTTTAAATACTGGTCATATCAATTGAGAAGGGTATAAACAAGAAAAGATTTACATCCCATCTGTTGTATCTATCTGACAAACATTATAAAGATTAAGAAGGACCTTTAAAATCTACCCGATTTGCTCTCGAGTCTGGTGTAATGCTCTCAAATAACGCAGTCACAACAATCATCTGTCTTGGCAAAACGATACTTTAATAAAACACATGATAAAAGGCATGAAACTAAAACAACGCAACATGGCTACCAAACAGGAAAAATAACAACAACTGGAACAGCGCCCACAATCTAGGTTTTTAAAGGAAGCTGCAAGAAGACTGCGCATGCTCCAGACATCTCCTCCAAAGACACAGCTTCTTTGCATCTAACATTGTCCAAGCCGAAGCCACAATGGAAGCAGATCAGTTGTCATAAAGCAACCCATCTAGCGAGAGGGCCTCATTGAAAATTAAAGCCCACCAAAAGGACAAACACCGAGGACCAGCAGCCAGTTCTTTCACACCAAGGGCCTCGAAGAGTAAAACAGAAAAATATTCAAAAACAGTAAAACTAAAGATCTACTCTGACACACCCAACGGCCAAAGGGTCATCAACACAACCGGCTTTCTCAAAAAGAAGTTTTAGACAAAATAAACCAAAAGAAAAATGTACAAAATATGAAAAAAGAAAAAGTGTACAATATAGAATAACAAAACGGAAAAATAAAACTAAAGTAAATATAAAAATTAAACAAAAAAGAAGAAATTAAATAATGAAGAAGTAAGTAAAACTTATAATAAATCTCTTATGTAATATGTATTATTAGTGTTATGATATCTATTATAATTTCTACCAAGCCCTACTAAAATTAGCAGAACCGCAATAATGATAGGTTTAATAGCGTAATGAAAGAATGAAAAAAATTATGCATACATGACGCCTGTAGTAACAGCAAACAGAAAAAAACCCTAAAGTTACGCAAAACTGAAAAGGTAAGTATAAGTTCATGGTAGTTAGTTTAACTTTCAACTGAGTCCAAACCTGTTAATGTTAGATCTTAATACTTCGACGCATAATAACTGTTCAGAATACTTCTAGTACTTTTTAAAATGACTTTTTAATGAATATATCACACCAGACAGCGTCAAACAACACTTAAAATGTACTATTCCGGAGTTCAATTGGAGTACGAGCTGTCACCAAGCTTAAATGTCGGCACTATCCAGTTAGTGAGTTATCGCTAAAATTTGGTAGGATTTGTCTGGGGGCCCGCTAACTGAATAGTACCAGTGAAAACTGGTATTATTATAGACTTTCTATAATAGTATCAGACTATTATAGAAAACTATATGGACTGATACTATTATAGTCTGTATTATAGACTTTCTGTGAAAAAAGTATATTATTTGAATCTCAATCATTGCAATTTTAGTGCTTTTTTTCTCTTTCCACTACTTTGACTCCTGTAACCAATGTTTATGAGTCATTCCAGGGTCAGAAGTCCGAGATGGATGAATATTGCAACTGTCGGTGCTTGGGATGCCCCGACGGAACCATCACGTGTCCAACCAACGGTGCATGCGTCAGCGAGTCTCAGTGGTGCGATGGCATTGAGGATTGCCCAGATGACGAAATCAATTGCCCTACTAGTAAGGCGTTTTTCTATTACATAATAACTTTTTTTTTACTTTCTCTTATACGGAGCGCACAGAAAGTATTGGAAGCGTCAAAAAATGCATTTTTTGAAATTTAAATGAATTTTGACTTTTTAAACCTCTTAGATTCCGGAAAACCAGTTTGGGAATTATGGCTGCGCGTTTGGCTGTCTGTAGATATGTGTAAACTTAATAACCAAAAAACGCAGCGAACAAAATGGGCTTTGCACTTGGACTTTTATATCTAAATCTGCATCATATTGTGGACCAAACTCATCAAGAGGCTGCCTTTCCAAAATGCAAACTTGATTTTCTTCTCTATACTATCATGGAACTGCAAAAGTAAACTCTATATTTACGAAAATGTTTTTTACATGCTTGCTGCCTATCACTTTCAAGGAAAGTATTGTGTGCATTTTGAATTATGGCATTTATTAACTATGCGTTGCCAACATTCAACGGTATACATTCTTAACTAACTTGTGGAGACATGCTGATTGTCCCAAACATTCTAATAGGCTGTATGCTTTTAATAGACATCGATTAAAGTATTTTCACTCCAACGGTTTTACCTTACGAAGGACATTGGTGTTTTCCTTTATATTTACTTTTCTTGTCTTCGCTCTGGTCTTTTTCAATCAAGCGTCTTTTAACCTTTTGGTATCGATCCATTCATCTTATCGTTTTTACTTAGATTTTAACTATCGGTACATTAAGGTACTTATTTCCTATACATATTCTTAATTGGTTTCGGCTCATCTAGTCAAATATGTTTCTTATATCAAAATCAAATCATGTTTATCTAGTTATTACTTAGCTCAAGCAACATTTTATTTCATTGATGCGAAACTGAATCATTAACTTTTGTTGCTTTTCAGCTCCTCCTCCAGTCACCACGACTACAACTGTGGCTCCAACGACAACAACAGAAACTCCAGTTGTATGTACTACCAAATATGTCGATGGTAAATGCCCACATCATGCTTATTAGAAAATATTATTTCTAAAAAACTTCGACCATAGCATAGTTTTAGTTTTCATTCCACTTGCCTTAAATTTCAAAAGAAATTCAAAAAAAGTTATTTCAATGTAATTTGTTAATAAATGCATTTCAATTATTAAAATGGCCTAACTTCTTATATAACATCATTAAAAATTCTATTAGGTAGGAGAAAATATAAGCTTACAGCGAAGTTTATTTTGGTTAGGAATGGCTAATTGATGGTGAAATATAGTCTCGGTTATCCGATATTCCATACCACAGACATTAATCGTCATCGGTTCACAATTAATTAAAAATATTAAATTTAAAAAGTCACTCAATATCTTCACTTTCATTGGTGGTTTTTTCTTTGTTATTTGTAAGACTTCAAGGTCAGGCAACAGTTAGTGTTTCTGGCCAACCCAAATCAATTGGAAGCGAATGCCGTTGTTTATCTTTCGTTAATTTTTGTTCCTAAATTTATGAGTTCTGATTTACAGTGTGAAGTGACAGACGATGAACTGATCCACCTTGTAAACAATGGCAGAGAGGAGGAAGAAGAACAGCCAGATGCTAAAAACGTTAAAAAAGAATCATACGGATTAACTAAATGCTATTCAAGCACCCTTCAAATGCATTGAACAGCACGAGGAAGACTCGGGTACGAATGTGGTGCTTTTTGTGAGATCGAATGATATAACAGCTGGAAAACATCTGCTGGGAAGCAACTTACTAAAACTTTTAAAAGAACTAACTTTGATTGTATAAATTGTTTTAATATTGTGTTATTTTTTAAATAAAATAGACAAATGTGATTAGTTTGCTGGCTTATCTTTCCATCTTAAAAGTGAAAAACATTCTTAAATACGGAATATTTTAGTTATAAAGGACTCTCTCTCGGCATTTCCATATTATCCGATATTTTCACTTATCTAACATCGGCATTCTTCATTTATGTCGTATAACTGGGACTGCTATATATTTTTCTTCACTTTCTTCAACTGAATTTTGATATGGAAAAATTTCACGAAACATTACGTCTAAACCGATTTTCGTGAAGGCATTAGTAAAAAGAATTGCATTTTGCACAATGTGATAAACTGGACTTCGAGATGCATTTTATGATGAAGGTACTTATTGTGATGAAGATACTTGTCATTCATCGCTACCATTTCATTTACAAATTTATGATAATAAAATTAGATCAGAATTATTACAAATGAAATAAAAAAAATATTGGGTTATTTATTTACATTTAAAAACAGCTAATGTTCAAGAGTTCTAGGGATTTGTTAAAATCAATTCAATTGTTTTCATAACTGCTATTATTTTCTCATTTATTAAAGGCAGAATCTAATCAAGGAAAGAAGTTACCGGGAAATTCAGAATTTTATTTTTGGATGTTTCAGGCTCGATTAAGTTTTGGCAGCTGAATGAAATGAGGCGTAGCTTCAGCCTGTTGGCTGATATTTAACTAAACCAGTTCAAGCCGCGTTATGAACAGTTCTAATAGTTTATTTGCCAATGAGATGTGGAAAAAAACCTTATATTATATTGTGATTCTTATATTATATTGTGAAAAGTAATATTTAACTGGATTTGTAAATATAATTAGCTCGTTAGTTCATTTGAAATTAGTTTTTTAATTTTATAAGAATTAATGTTTTAAGATTTGTTTAAAACATTTTATTCTCTTATTTATTTAATGCAAACTATTTTTGCCTATTTAGCTACTGACACTTGTGAAATGGTCTCAAACATGTTTGAAACTTTCGATGGTCTGTTCTACCAGTACGACATCTGTGATCATCTTCTAATGCGTGAGAAGTACGACAATCACTATTCTGTCACTGGTAAGAAGTTATTAATGCTCAATATAACATTAGTATAATTCAAATACAATCGGGCTCATTCGGAATGTACTACACAATAAGAGTTTAACCTATTAGATTAGCAGTGGCACTAGATGTTGTTTCAATGTGTCACTTTTAAAATTAATTAGTTCTAATGCCATTAAAATCATTGGTATTAAGACTTCTCAGTTTTTTACTTTCTCTAATATGAAATCTGTGTGGAGTGCAGGCATCCTCAAAATAATCCACTTTGAGATTTTCATGCATTTCTACTTTTCAGACCTCCAAGTATACGAAATGGGGGAATTCTGTGTGAATGTGAGCAAAATAACTAAAATACGAAATCAGATAAATGGATTAAATCTGGCATATAATCCTTACTCAAAATTTGTTGATCTGTATAAAATTGTGAGCAAATTAATAAAGAGATACTTTTCTTAAAGCACATACTCGATTTTTTTTCACTATAACTCCATGACGGGATTCTATTCTTTTTTGCCTGGCACGTTTCTAGGGGAAAAGAAGTAAATTCAAGTGGAAAATACATTAAATGTTGCCACGATAAAAAAATTTTAGTATTTAATGTACTTACAATTTCCTATTACTAGCAGAAATATATAGCTGCATGGCGAGCGAGTGAAGCGAGTTCGTGGTCCCAAAAGAATCACAACGTGATTCTTGGGGGTCGTCGAGCGGAGCGAACAGCGATTGTAACCCCCTAGTTAATAATAATTGCCTACCTCTGCACAAAATTTCAACGATAAATCCCGAACCAAACTTAACATATTTTTGAATATTTAAATTATTATTCATATACCACAACGAAAATATTGAGATTGTTGCAATTTCTCATTTTCTCCTCGTTCCCTTCAGTTCACAAGACTTGCTCTCCTGACAATGCAAACTCCTGCGACAGATACCTCATCATCACTGTAGACGGGGTCGCACTCAAAATAGGGCCTGGCGTGGATGATGTGACCGTCCAGGAAACTCGAGTGCCAGCGGCAAATCTGTACATCGTCTCCCGAAGATTCCAGGACTTCGAACTCCAGAAGAAAGGAAAATTCCTCGTGTTTAGTTCGAAAAAGTACCATTTTGATGTCGTCTGGGATGGCCTTCAGGATGCTAGGCTGATAGTGAGCTCCTAAATTACTTACTTTTCTTTCATCTCTAAATTTCTTATAGTCGATATAAAAGAAATAGCAAAATAAATTACCTGAAAACATTATTACAGAAGGCTATGAGTTCATTGCAGAAACGAATGATATGATTAACTTAATGGTGATAAAATAAATGGGAGAAAAATTATTTCCTCTCATTTATTAACACATTGGTTGGTGGTTAACACACACACATAAAATGTTTCCTTGAAAGGGAAAAACAGTCAAATTTACTAACTTGATTATTAGTCTAGTTATAACTAAATAGTAATGATACATTTCATAAATAAGCATTAAAATGTACATTTCCTAACTGCAATCTACCACCAAACAGAACTGGCACACTGCATGATTGCTATTTCTATATTGCAATACAACTGCCATACTGTTCAAATTATTCAATATGCATGAGCAATTTTTTTGTAAATTTTGCTTGCTATTTAAAGATGAAATCATATTTCCTCAATTAATAGAACTCATTTTACTTCAGAATTTGGATTCAGAGGCCGCATTATTTTACAATTTTCCATTTTTTGTTGCAGATTTCGATAATGGCTAATTTCATTAAAAGCAAATGGACCCAGTTATGCAGTCAGAAACTGCGCAATTGAGACATTCATTTTGCAGATTTTGGAGTCGCTATTGTACACTGTAGTTGCTGAGGAAAATTAAACAAACTTTAAATCAATTGACTTCTTATTCTACATATTATTTCTGTCGTTAATATAGCTTTTCCTCAATTAATTCAAAACCTAGAGCGACGAATAAGGTATCAGTGCGTAGAAGTTTTAACAGACTTTTGACGTTGCATACCCAGTTTACGTTAAAGAACATTGTTTTTTTTAATTGTAAGTTAAAATAAAAGTTAAAACATCTTAGATATTGTGATGAATAGACAATCTTGTAATAAATGAGCCTAAGGATACAAGCGCTAATCGCCAATCCGTGCTTCCTCTATGCTATTTAGTCGCGCGTTTTTAGACCAATGAGAGCTTTCGTCTGCTGGGAGTTGAACGTGGCAATTATGTAGTCCGTGCTGTCTGTTTGTGGTATTTTGAAATTTAGTATTAATAATAAAATCTGCTGTTTTTCATGAAAAAAAATCCCTTCATCATTTTCTTAAATACAAAGCATAGCATAGCCATAACACAAATAGAAGAAAACTTTTTATAAAACAAACACTATCTAAAATGCACAAAAAGATTTTTTCAATAATTTTATGTTAAGGTATCCGACTGGTTTAAAATCGTCGTTTTTGATGAAATTATCAAAAAGAATTTTGTGACTTAATTTTGTAGCCTGTTTAATCAGCTTTCTAAAACTCTCTCACTTTTTACTCTACGTGAATTACAAATGGAGTTACAGCTGTTTTATTACCGAATTGTAAGCATTATTTTATGTTGCATGAAAACTTTAAATGCGTTTTAAGAGAAATGATATTTTTGAGGAAAACTGTCGACCGTAACAATGATTTCTCAAAACGTTATTCAAGTATTGATATGAAATTTTCTGAGATCGTTTTCTGTAATATGCTTGATGTTTTCCTCTAAAAACTAAGGTCAATTTTAAAATCAAGTATTATTTTTAAGTGTTTAAATATAAACGAAAAGCATTTTTTATGAAAAATTACCAGTTTAGTAAATATGTTCAGCTATATCTCAAAACTATTTTGAAGTACAAGAAATATTTTAGAGCATAACACAGATAACTGTGATAAAAATGTAACCCTACAAGTATTTATGTATATTTAGAATATGATTTTGTCTATGGCTGTTAGCGTAAGGCAAATATTTTAGTCATTTTTCTTCAAATTTCTCTGTTTTTTTAAAAAATATTATTTTAAAAGCCTAATTTTACAATATTTTCATAGTTTTAAAACATATGCAGTTGAAAAATAACATTAAAAAATATATATAAGTTATTTTTCAAAAAAATGTCTCCGAACACAGTCGGATATACCTTAAACATCAAAAATTCATTAACAAACTTAGCAATATATTTAGAGTTAAATGAATGTTACAATTCAATACGAGGCAGCTTCGTTTGGTGAACAGGCGCCCCTAAGTGGCTGCCTATGATCGCCTAATGGTAAAGCCGACCTTGATGTAGCAGTTAGTTTGTCATGAGACTGCGACGTTCTCTTCTTGACTGAAAGTAAAAAGATGTTTCCTTTTTATCTGCTTTCTGGCAACTATATTCCTACGATTTCTTCAGGTGTCTCACTGTCTGATGAACCAAGTAATAGGTATGTGTGGATTCTACAACAAAAAAGTGGAAGATGACCGCTCTACTCCAGATGGCACCATAGTGAAAACTAACCAGGAGTTCGGTGACAGCTGGAGCAAAGGATCACCAGAGAGATGCATCCCTCCTTCGTGTCCGGAGGTGTACATGAAGAAGGCCATCACCACCTGTCAAGTACTTCAGTAAGTTCCCTGGCCGTTGTTACGTTCCGTTGGGGAAGGGGCTATATTTTATTCCTATACTAGCCGCCTTCGGCGACCAGCTTGTTCGCCGGGAATATGATTTCAATTAAATCTTGCACATTTTATATTCATGGTTCCCTTAACAACGTAATTTTAAATCTCAGATTGTGATAGATATTTTACCCATGTTCTATAAGTGACCTTGGACCTCTTCTGTTCATTGTCTACATAAATATTCCTCATGAAGTCAAATAACTGGCCATGTCATATAACCTCTAATTCCATGTTGTCGGCATTATCTGCACTTCCTTATTCCTCTTGTTCAATATTTATTTGATTTCATCATTAAAATGACGCAGCACATTTTATGGCCAGCTCATGTTAGCTGGATTAAAAGATGCCGAGAAAAGAATGAAAACATAGCAACCATAACCATTGAGCTTACTGGATATATTTCTCAATGTAAGCACAGCAATATCTAGGAGAGCTTGATTTGCATATTTCATAAAAATTATGATGAAATAAAATATGAAGGTAAAATATATTAGGATATTATCTCAGATTACAACAATGAAAGAGAAATATGCATTTAAATATTTGTTTAAACAATGAAAACGGTTTGAGTTAAGTTGCAACAATGAAAAGTATTGTTGTAAATTATGCCAAAAAATATTTTTAAAGATTCATTAAAATTCGAGAAAACATTGTACGGCAACTTAATTGATAGCACTGAGAAGGAAACTTTTTGCTCTTTCAGATAAAGTAAAAATGATTTTAGTGCTGCAATATTTTCGGAAGTTAATAAGAAAAAGCGCCAAAATTTTGCCTAATTTTTAATTAGTTAAATTCCGAGGTGCACATTCCCACCCTCCAAAGTATGTTTGTGCTAAATTTCGTAGCTCTTGCTACAACGGTCTGCCCCGTAGAGGATCAACACACAGACAAACACATTCTCCTTTATTACTAGTAGAGATAAACTATATTATAACAGATTGTAAGACTTTATACCTGAAATATTTAAAAGAAAACGTTCAGTACTTTTATATCTTGATTATTCATTCATTGTATCTAAGGTAGCCACCGAACAGATAACTTGCTCAGTTTTATTATTCAAAATTTCTTGTCTAAATTTCGATTATTCGTGCATCATTTGATATATCCCTTTATTATTCAACGTCATCGCCGAGAGCTTCAGTTATCAGGACTGGTTAGAATCTAACATTTATGGAATGGAACATTGAATTTCTAGAATAGTTAGACTTTAATTGGACTATCTATCCGGATAAATTTAGGATTGATATTAACCGAAAAGAGCATGGATATAGAAGTAGTTGAATTTTTCTTGTTCATTTAAATGTACCGAATTCAACAAATTTTAATTCTAGATTTCTGCTTTCTTGTAAAATACTATTCTGGTCAATTATCCCTCTTAATATATGTGTTGCTTTCGATCCTCCACATTCATTGAATTAAAAGGCTGAAGTGTCACCCTTAATTTTCTCGTATACTTACCCTATACGGTGCATTTTGTGTTTATCTTCGTAGTATATTGATGAGCATAGAGTATGCATTTTGGACATCTTCTTGTTGATAAACAGAGCCCAAGCTTTGATATTGATATACAGTTTTGGTTTCAAGATCACACACCTAATTTCATTTATATTTATTAAGTTTTTGTGTTCTCATATACGCAGACATACAAACAAACGGCCTACCCTTTGTAGTCCAAAAGTCGACACAAATCTACGATTGTGGTTTTTAAGATTGGTAACGAGCGTTGTTTACATGCATACGGACAGACAGACAGATTTCCTGCAAAACTGGAGAAACTAAAGTTTTGGTGTTGATAATACTAAAATTGATTCGTCTAATTTGTTACGTTTCGGATTAATAATGTTCACAGAGAGACATAATTGCAAAAATGATTTCTTTTTCGTGCACAAAGCAGGCCTAAAACGTGGCAGTTCATGAAATTCTCTAGTTCGAATTTTTTGACAATCACAATACTTTCTCTTTGTATAACTTCGTATAAGTGAAAGCAAACAAGCAGATATATTTTATTTTTTCATTTATTTTTTATCTTTTTTAACAAGGTTCTGTTAAAAAATTACTTCATGAAATTTACCACGTTTATTATATCCTGGTAACTCTGGTGCACTTCATAGCTAAATTCCTAAAAACTAAAACAGTAACTACCTCACTAAGGTCCTTATTAGCACGAGATATTTTACGGTATCTCCACGATGGTGCTACGATATTTTGAATGCAGCACAACATCGTTAAGATATCGTATGAATTTTGAAGAGCATTTTGTGCTAATAGGGGTGTTTTCAATTGACTGACTCAACCATTTTTTGTGTCCAGGGATGAACTATTCACTACCGCCTGTGCCGACTATCTGAAGATGCAATCCAGAGTTGAAACCTGCATCAATTACATGTGCGAATGCCTTCAGCGCACCACGCTAGATGCCAGATCTTCTTCGGACGTGTTCTACGACATCTATGATACTGGAAATTGCAAGTGCCAGGCGCTTGAAAGCTTCGTGGAAGCGTGCGAGGCCGTGAAACGAGAGCCTGTATTGAATTGGCGACTGGAATATGATTGCAGTAAGTAGAATGGTCTTTTTCTTTCTTTCAAGTTTCAAAATAGAATATTTATTGATTCATTTCTATTGATAAAAACTGATCTAAGAAAAAAATAACAATTTAAAATTTTATTCAGTTTATTCCGATTTAGTAAGAATCTTTGAAAAATTGCCGATAACATAAGTATTTGGATACACTGTTTAGTCACACAAGTGTCTAGCAGAAAAATAGTTATCTATGATGTTATTTGATCTCGAATAGAACGATAAATATCCTGGAGTATTATTGCATTCGCTATTTAAATGTTGTCATTCATTTTAAACATCAGACATGAGGGGTATAGTTTTTATTTTCTTTTAAGTCAAAAGAGCAACACTATTGTTAATAACAAGGACGCAACTCTCATTCTTATGACGCAGAATCTGATAGATCGCCTGGTATAACAAAAAGTTTTTTTTGTTTTTCGAGGGCATGCTTAACTATTATTAATTTGAGCCGTATTATTTTTATTTACTTTTTTTCTTTATGTAAAATAAATTTATTTAGAAAAAGATTTTGTCATAAAACCATACCAAATGTATGCTTGCAATTGGTAAAGTAAACCGCAATGTCTTTAGCTTGCTTCAATGACCACTGCGATAAATGCAATTCTTGTTAACTGTTACTTAACGCATTCACTGCCACCGACGCGCTGGTGCCTCCAGAACTTATTATCTAATTAGATGACCCCTTCTCTTATGTAGTTAAGAGATGGCAAAGAGGGGGCATCTAATTAGGTATATGGTTCGAATCTAAGGCGTGAATAGTGGCAGCGAATGTGTTAATTTCGGACAAATCCTCCCTAACTTTTTGTGTTAGAGTTTTGCCTTACTAAGAATCCTTTTCCAAAATACACTTTTCTAATTGAAATGTTTTGTGAAAACCAGAATATGGATGTTTTGTGACAAGTATGCCATTCAATATAAAATGAAGACCGTATCTGCACAAAGAGACATCCATTATATATCGGCGATATAAAATGGTTGCTGTAAATTAAACGTAAAAAATAAAAACTGATAAATTTTTCATCTCAAAAATCCGAAATTACAATCTCTTTCTGCTCTTTTTCAGCTCCGGAATGTCCACCAGGAATGGAATGGCAGGACTGTGGTCCTGGTTGCGAGTTGACCTGCGACAACTACCGTGAGAAGGACAGCCTATGCAGTGCGGAATGCACACCCGGCTGTTATTGTCCATCGGGAACAGTTCGGCACCACGACAAGTGCGTCAAACCAAAGATGTGCCAGGATTGTAAGAACTTCCTCCACTCTATCGTTTGGTAATTCTGTATCTCAAAACCAGAAGAATGCAGGTCCAAAAATGTCGATTTTTAGGTTATCACAGTCTTATTGTAAAGTCTGATTCTACATCAAGCCATAACAACGTAAGTCTGTTAACAGTTCTCCTTATTTGCTATGGTTATAAGAGCGTAAGTCCTTATTGGCAATGAGTAAATTCTTTCCGGTGTTTACGTCCTCCTGGAAAGTTGGTATAATGTGACTTGCGTTCATTTGGTTCTGAGTACAGATCTAGAAACTTGTCTGTCATAGAATAAATTATAATGTTTCTCCGGATTCATACGTTGAAAGTACTTTACTGATCCCACTAAGACCAGCCACTGGGTCCCTAGTACAAAACGCTTAGAAAGTTACTGTCGACATAAAGGTATCTTGATTGTCTTATTAATTTGCTGCAGTATATGAGTGCACGTATACTGCAAAAGAGCATTAACGGAACGTTTGGATTTCATATCTAATTTTAGAAATGAAATAAAATATTTTTTTATTGTTTTAGGTGTATGTAGAGGCCACGGAGATCCAAATTACATAACATTTGATGGAAGATATTACGCTTTCCAAGGAAACTGCACTTATGTTTTAGCTCAGCATATTACATCAGATGATCAAATAATGAACTTTAGAATTTTAGTCACAAATGTTGAATGTCCGGAGGAACCACATACTTCGTGTGCTGCTGGACTGCAAGTATTCTGGAATGGTCACACCATTGAAAAGTTTAAAGATAAACCGGTAAGTATCTTTGAATTAGATTTATAGATTATTTTTAGCAAAACTTTATCAATGACTTAATAATTCTCGTTATCCGTTATCCAAGTTAACTATAATGCAATTCTCATTTTACAGAAATTTATTAAATCTTCTGGGAAATATTCGAGATAATAATTAGATCAAGCGTTTATTTTACTTTTTGAAGCTCTGTATTCTGTCTAATTATCTTCTCCGTTGAAAATTTTAAGTTTACATTTTTGTAACAACTTGATTTATTTCTGAGAATTTTAGCTGCATAGTTATTAAAACGTCTACATGTAATGAAATCTATAATTTGAAGGTCCAAATATTAATAAAAATTTTTAATTGGATACATTATATGTTCCATGTACCAACATGAATGATCATCCTGAACCAACGTGAATTTTGATAAGCACTTAATTTGGGTATGAAAAAATATTAATTTGGCTACCAAAAAAAAGTTGTACAAAACTTGCAACCTAGTTAAAGTTAAAAGCTTAAAAAAATAAAATTAGTTATTGACATTTCCCTCTCTATTTTAATCCAGGTTTACTTAGACAACGTTCCTATGAATAAAGAAGATTCTCCGCTAAATCGCGATGGAATCAGCATCGCTTACATACCAAGAAAAAGCACCATCATCCACATAAAAGCCATAAATTTGGCTATCCGCTATTTTGACCACATGTATGGATTCAACATTGAGTTACCAGCTTTCTTCTACTATAATAAAACTGAAGGACTTTGCGGTAAGTAGCAAAGGTGGTATACTAGTAATTATTTTTTCTTATCTTCTCCTCTTTTATTATTACACAGAAAACTTTATAGACTTTGTTTCAAAGAAAAAACTTACAAGAAGAAATGATCCACTTAAAATATGATAAACTTTTCCCCCAAAATATGATAGTGTATCTAAGAACAAGTAAATTAAATTAATCTTATGGATGAGTTTTCTGTATTGTTTATTTACATATAAATGTCGTAACTACGTCATTCCGGTGTAATGCTAAGTCAATGGAACCTTCAAAGCGGAAGTTCAGGTTTTTAATGTAAATAAACAAATCAGAAAACTCGTCCATATGACTTTTAGTTTTATTTCACAGCTATAATTTTTGTGAAATTATTCCGACAGTAGTATTTTTCAATAAGTTTAGCTAATAATGAGATTACTTTTTTTATCATGGCCGTAAAAGAGTCTTTACAACTTTCGTCACATTCTGAGTCTATATAATCACAATCTTAAAATTCTAATCATATAGCAAAATTCTGCGTGAAGTATTTAACATTATATATTGGCATTAAATTTCTTGTACCTAATGCTATTCTTACTTATTCCATGCCTCTGAGAGAACAGATATTGCATTCTCTGATAAGTGAGGAACTTACACTTTTTTCTCTTTTATTATATTTCTGGAACTTCATCCGTTTGAAAATCTCTACCATTTCTATGGTAGAGGTCTTCAGACTGAATGGAATTGCTTGTAATTTGGTTGATCATTTGATGCTGTTGTTTCTTCCGTAGCAACTTTATCCATTTGGAGATATCTACCATCCCTATGGTAGAGATCATTCGACTGGATGAAGCTGCTTGTCGTTCGATTAATCATTTCATGCCACTGTTTATTTCTTCTGTTAGGTGTTTGCAACTTCATCGAGTCGGATGACCTGTACCACAGAAATGGTTATGTGACGGAGGATGTAGAAGACTTCGCATACAGCTGGCTGGTGGAACCAACAACAAGAGAGCAGTGCACGCTGGAGCGTGTCGTTGTGCCACCACCTCCACCTGGCATCTGTAATTTTACAATCAGTCCATGCGAAGTATTCTTGGACTCAGCGCTGTACTCTAAGTCCTGTCAGAACGATGTGACATATAGCCAGAAGCCAGAAGCGTCCATGTGCCGTTCCAAATTCCAATATGCTCAGCAGTGCTGCGAACGAGGCGTTTCTCTGGTAGAATGGTTGAAGATGAGTGGATGCGGTAAGTAAAACCTCCGATATCTTTCTGTATTTCGATCCTAGCTGTACCCGCAGGGCCGGCCTTTAGCCGATTGGACTAATTGCTTCAAATAGGGCCCAGCGTTTAAGGGGCCCGGCGCCAGTGTTCAAAAAAAATGTACTCAAACTTATTCAAATTAAAATTAGGTATCGTTTTGATTTCATAACATTATCCTTAGGAATTTTCGAATTTGTTTTTAAATTCGATTGAAAATCAATGTTGCCAGCATTTTCTCTTATATTTGACTGACACTGTGTCAGAAGTCAACAGTCGTGGCCAACTTTCCCTATTGTAATAAAAATAAAATTGTAATAAAAGGGTAAGTAGTATTGAGTTGTTTATAAGGGAAACCGCTTTTACATGGAGAGAAATAGGCGTTGCACTGATATTCACTCTCCAGCCCTAAATTAAGGGAATGTCATTGTTTTGTTGAGAGGACAACAGAGGCATGCAACAAGTTTACTAAACCGCGACAGCTTTTGACTATCCCAAGATATTTGCAGTTTCTGCAGGCAGCCAGTTGAAGCTCGTGAAGTGTTGAGACACAATAAAGTAGATTTATTTTTAATTAAGAATACAATTATTCTCAGTCAACATAATTCTTTATTATGTTTTCTTTTAGATTATTTAGAGAGAAGTCATCAATACTGCGTTTACTTAACATCTTTTAGAATTAAACATTATTAAAATTATTTTTTTTAATTTTTAACTATAAATAATATAAATTTATCGAAATTTCACATTGTTTATTTATTTATTATGTATTATTCTTCAAAATTTAAACAAATCGGGGTTATCCAAAATTGTTTCCAATTGGGCCCCGCATATCCTAAGGCAGGCCCTGCGTACCAGGCGATTTTGACTCGTGATCAAAATTTCGGTTCGAACATGAATACCACCGTTTGACTCATCGAAAGACGTCAAGAACTGAAAAAGATTTTTTTTCGAATTCTACAAGAACAAGTAGACTTTGTTACTTCATATCATACCATTTGTACCTACTTGCTACCATTTTTTCACACAAGTGTTCCATCCTCAAATATGTCAACGGGTAGCTTGTGTCTGGAATTTTTCAGGCTAAATGTTATGCAAAGTTTAACAATAGTTATGATTGAAGGCTTTCAAGCTTCCCGAATTGGAATTTATATCTCGAAAAGCATGTCATTTTTTAAGTATTTAAATAAAATTTCATTTAAATTTTATAATTTAAAGTTTAATTTATTTTCAGTTATTTCTCATTTTAAATATAATGATTAAGTTATAATAATTATTACCTTATTTAATTAGTGTTTTTAATCTATGTTGTTAGATAGTCATTGTGTATCAATTTATTTGAAATGAAGATGTTGGTTTGCTACATTGTTAGTTTACTTAAATTAATAATGTTACAGTGACAGCTAACGATAGTTTTACGATGTTAGTTTACTAAAACTTATAATGTAAAACTGTCGTAAAACAAAATTTATGATGGAACATATTTATGTCAATCAAAGTATATTATTTGTCGGTAATATTTTAGGCTGCAGTCACCTGGTATTAGAGTGTTGGGTTTGGCATTAGAGGATCGCGAGTTTGGAACTGAGAAAGAAAATGGATCGTGTATGCACCCGTTAAATACGACGTCTTTGATATGACATCCTCACTGGTGTAGTGAGGTGTGGAAATTTGGAGAGTAAGGTGTCACCCTAGGTGTCTTCTCCGTCGTTTCATGTATATGATAGCGCAGTGTCGTCTTAAATACTATTCAAAATCATGAAGTTTGATGGAAAAAGTTGTCGGATATCAAGACATTTGTACTGTAGCTCCAAGACGTGGGTAGCTTCGAGTAGCTTCAAGATCCTATATTAGTTCGACGAATCAAATCGGTAATCTGTTAAAAGTTTTTTCATTTCATTTACCAATATACCAAACAATTTTATCCTTTTTTGAAGAAAAATATTTTTAAAAAATTAAGTGCTTTAGATAGAATTTAAGAAGCTTTAACGAGATAGAATAAATGAGCTAAGAGGAACCTCAACCATCCACCTGATCATAAGAATGTTCTTTAATAACTATATATCTACAGGAAAAAAGAAAATGATCAACTTGAAACTTAATTATTGATAAAGATATAAATTTCACATTACTAGAATTTAAAAAAGTTGCTTGTCTCCAAATCAAAACTCAAAACTGTTAAAACCGTTTAACGGTGTCAGGGATTTCATAACTTTATTTTTTGTCAGTAAAACCAACTTTTGAACGCGGATACAACTATTAATCAGTTTTCTACTTTATATTAAAATAATAAATTAATTCAATTTATAATCTCAAGTATAATGATAAACAAATATCTCGATTCTATTTGTTTTCTTCCAGCAAAATTTCCTTCAAATATTTTTGGTGCTTACTGAAATTTAAGGCAGCATACGTGTTTTTATTCAATCCTCATACTGAATATAAAATATTGTGCGCGTGTGTTTCAGAGAGTTCGTGTCCAGAAGGCATGTTCTTCGAATGTACATCAGCTTGCCAGAAGACGTGTGAAAATTACAAAACATTCCAAGAAAGTGACTGCGACCTTATGCCACTGTACACTTGCAGATGTCCCGAAGGACAAGTCATGAAACTTGGTCAATGTGTGGACGCCGTTGTTTGCGAGACTTGTGATGCTTTAGGACACATCGTAGGAGATGTTTGGAAAAATGGTCCATGTGAACAGTGTGAATGCATGCCCGACCTTTCAACCCGATGTACAGTCATCGAATGTCCTGAAGCCCCGATATGCGGTGAGAAGCAAACCTTGAAGAAAAGAGACCAACCACCAGATACTTGTTGCGCTGTGTACGATTGTGGTAAGATTTCTTCTTATGCTTATATTTGCTACATCACTCTTGAGTCCCTGATGTCGCTTCACTCTCCAAGATTCAAAATGAAAAATAATAAAAATCATAAGACAAATTGTTTTCCGGTACCTTTCAAACTGGGGTCGTACTTTTTATAAAAACATTTGCCTCCCTGTATAAAAACACGATTGAAGAGAAATTTTCTATTAGATGCTGTCAGTCACGAAGGCTTTTTTCCCCTTATTCAAATTTTTCATTTTAATTTTTAATATGAAAGAGTGAAAAAGTAAATAGCTGATAGCTATTTCAAACTTAAGAGATAATTATCATGCTTTCATTGAGTGAATGAGCAAAACGTAAGATCCCGATTTTCTGAACGCCATATTCACAAGTATTCTAATGTTGTAGTTCTTGTTATCCTAAACCGAGCAGAAACAACACATACACGCTGTCTGTCTTCTTGTTGTTACAATTTTTCAGCTAATGCAGATGTAGGTCCGAATTCCACCGCAACTCAGCGAACACGCCTGTCGTTCTATATTCTTTCTGTAGCTTAGATGATACTTTCTTAGAGTAATTCGCGTTTCTTTAATAAAAAAAATGGAACTGAATTGCAATAAACCTGGCGAGAAGGAGTTACAGTGCGTCCAGCACGAGATGGCGAGTGGCCTTCGATACAGATGAGTGCATTTGGTGAGAGGGGGAAAGCAGAAACCGGGAGCATATCGTGGAGAATCAACAGGTTGTAATAAATGCCTCTGTGTGGATGTCTCTTGACTTTTCAAAAAAAAGACTCGTCTGATATCCCGTGATGCTTACTTCACAGCCGCCTTCTCTTGATGGGTGAACTATAGCTCATGTTTAACCCTTTCGCTCCTAAAGCCGGATAAATCCGGCATCCACATGATAACCCGCGGAGACGAACGCCGGCTATATCCAGCATGCACGATCCACAGAGACGAGCGCCGGCAACATTCGCGACTTAGTTTTTGAATAGCAGCGCTCTCTGTCCACGCGCAATGTGTGCACTTTTGGCACGAGGTCCAGTTCAGTAGCGGCTCTACAGCAGACCGAACCGGCGTAGCGAAAGGGTTAATTAACGTGGCCCTGAAAACAAAGGGGTTGGCTTAAAGTCCAATTACTTCAATGCACCTCTCCAGCAATCCTTGTTTATTCTGTTCGTTACGTACTAAAATGTGTATTTGGTTACTGCGTCCAATTACTCCAGCATTACAAATAACGTATTTTTTTCAAAATTAATTCTTGCAACATAAAAAGGCCCTCAAGCCAATTGGATTTGGTTCAATTTTCTATCGCAAAATAGATCTCAACATTGCGCCTGAAATCCATAAAATATTGGTTGGGTTCCAGATTTCATAATTACGTATCTAAATTTGTAGCCCCTCAAAATATCCCTCGCATTGCTAGCTAATCCATCTAAACTAAATGAATTGGTATGCATGCGCCAGCATTCCGTTAAAGTTTAACTCTTAGTTCCGTTACAGTTCCTTCTGACTTACAATCCTCGGTGTAAAATTTCGTTTAAAAAAGAGCCTTTTTGTACTCTTTTACGTAACATGAATTGTTTCACGTTTGAAAATTTGGGATTTTGCAACCCACTCGCTTCTTGATATGCTAGCGTTTTGAAATATTGTATACTTGTGTATTCTCGGTGGCAGTATACTATTTTGATATCTTTAGAACATAATTAGTTAGTTAATCTATTAATATGATTAGATACCCGTCGCACCACCTGGAAATGAATATATAAGAAAAAATTTATTTCAATATTTCATAAAATTTATAATAATGAATTAAAAATAAAAAAACTGAAAAGTAGAAAACAATTAAAGTTAAACTTCTGCTACTTTTTAGTGCACTAATAAACGGGAATTTTTAAAAACTGCTTTTATTAAATTTATTCCTATCCCTAGTCATTTTCATTTATTTGGTATAAAGCAACTATGCAAGCTTTATTTTCCAAATGTACATTTTTCAAAGTTCCGTTCTTCTCTTGCAGTGGAAGAAGTAGCTGAAGTTATCTGTCCCGAGACGAAACTGCAGAACTGTAGCGAAGGACAAACAAACGTCGTTTCCCACGAGAATGGATGCCCGATCTATAAATGCGGTAAGAATGATTTACTTTATCATTGCTGTCAGCAAGAAGGAATTCAGATGTTGGCGATGTTTACTTATTCTTAGAAATCAAAGAGACACGGTATTTTGTCTGTTTTTTACAAGTAAAAACGAATAGTTATCAGGTTCGCTTAAAAGTACACTTTCGATTTTTTAACTTAGGACTACGTTCCTCCCATTGTGGTCTCAGGAAGGAATTTGATTCACACGTCAAAACGCCACAAAAAACATTGTATGGGAGATCCTTTAGATCTCGGTAACTACATATGTTAAAAACATAACTTATGTCTTATTTTAGAGATAAAAGGTAACAACAGAAGTTAGAAAAAAACTGAAAATCAGAATTGTAGTTCAACGACTACCGAGTCGCAAAGTTGGGCAAAAATACGCATGAATTGGTGACCCGATCCTCTATATCTCCGTAACTACATATGGTAAAAACATAACTAATGTCTTATTTTAGAGAAAAGGGCAACAACAGAAGTTACAAAAAAAAATTGAAAATCGGAAAAGAGTCACGCGAGTAAAGTAGTCCTACGCCTTTAACATCAGCGGCTGTTTGAAAAAGACAGCCTCCCGTCATTTTTTTTAATAAATGGATGCGCATACGTTGAAATCACAAATTTACTATACCTAGATTTTTTAAAAGCTATATTTAAGTTTTTATAAACTATAAAATATATGAAGTATCAAGATTTATTTGTAATTATTAATTGGACATTATTTTAAATTTGCAAAATTATTATCATTATTAAAGTAAGTATAATCTCAAGTTGATGGTCTTAGCCATATAAGTGTTGATGACTAAAAAATTATTCAGCGTCAAACGAAACGATGCGTTCGAATAGTAACATCTAGAGAAGAAACGTCGCTTTTCAGACTGCGTTCATGGAACTCATTTAGATTTGATCGGTATCAGTGTAACTTTCGCAATTCGTAGCCACTGGAAATAATGCAGCGAAACTTTTAAACTATTTTTTCGCATGAACTTTCTTTCGCCATTATTTTTTGCATGGGCAGATTAAATGCAGTTTCAAACGATACTTAGGATGAAATGTTTTAATGAGACAATATTTTTTTATTATGTTGTACTTAAAGTTTTGCTGAAAGAAACAGATACGCATATTAATTTATAATAATAGAATGTGACACATTTTTAATTTCTCTCTTGGAATAAAAATGCTGGGAGTAAAATTAATCTTACTATTTCTAAATTGCTTGTCTTCTTTTTTCCTGATATCTAAAATATTGCGAAAATCTTGAAAATACTCGCGTAATATATAGGGTATAACGGGAAAGATGGTCACAGCTTGAAGTGATGAAAGAAAAATGTTAAAGAAACCAATACAATGTTTAGTGAAATGTAAACGCCGAAAAACAGTGTGCGAAGAACATGAAAAGAGAAAATTAGTTTAATAAAGGGTATTTACGAGAATTAATGTTTGATCTTTACAAGAACTGCTCAAATGAGAAACAAACAATTGCAATAAGTGCCATAACATGATTGATGTACACTTTGGAATATGCAAGAACACCCACTCGAAGCTTCTTCACCTGTAATCCGAATGACTGATTCTTGAAGCAGCTGGTTAGGTATGGAGCTTATTTTTATTTATTCAAAAAAAAATACATATCTGAAATGAAAGCTGACATAAAAGAGAAGAAAAAAATACTAATTAAAAAAGTACAAATATAAAAATGAATACTAAAAAGGTTACTTACACACATTTGAACGCTACAAAATCCTATATGCATTTATACAAAAAATTTGAAGTTTATACAGCATCTCGTTAACTTCTTTAAGAAGATAATTCTGGCAATAAGGACTTCAGGAGAGTAAATATACGTCTCATAAGCCAGGCTTTCCAGATGTATACGAAAACAGAAATCGAGATAGTGAAGATCCGGATGTCTTGGTGGGACAAAGGATGGGCCCACCGTGCGCAATCCATCGATACTAAAATTGAGTTTTTAAGCATTTCACTCACCTGCAAGAGCCCTCTTGTGGCAAATCGCTTTTCTTCGTATCATGAATTGTATTACGTAAATGATAATGTTTGTCATGTTCTATTACCTTCGAAGTTGTGACAATTCTTCCTGTTACACCCTTATAATACTTTGAAAATAAAAAAAATCCATACGCAGTGGTGTAGCGCAAAATAAGCAGTGCCGGGACGCCCTAATCTGAGCAACAAAAATCGTCCTGCTTTAAGGACGTTTTCATATATTTTTCTTATTTATTTCCCGTGGGGAAAAAAACAGTGGCGGAACGCCGTTCAGGCTCCACTACACCCCTGTTCATAGGCAACTTATCCCTTTATAAGGCCATTTTTTTCCTAGTAGTGGTATGATAAAATAACTTTGGTATTGAGATTAATTTAAGAAAGGAGATTCATATAGCTTATTGGATGACATTATTTTTTCGATTAATTAATAATTAATTACCAAATCAAGACTCTTCGTTATGGTTTGAGATAAGAAATTGGAACATCCAGGTTTTTGTTTCATCGAAAAATTTGGCGAGAACTTACGGTAACCTTAAAAACTGCATTTAAAATTTGATGAAGTTGGTGGGAAGTATATTCCCACTGCCTTATGAAGGGTTAAAGACAGCGCAATCTTAAACCTAGGACGTAGAAGTAATTCTGCCAGGCAGTTTTACATAACGATGAACAGAGAGTGATTCTTGTCTTTTCACAGAATGCAAGATGGAGTTGTGCCCACCGGTCACTCAGCCACAGATGGAAGAGGGTGAGGTCACTTCAATTGAGCAAAAAGGCTGCTGTCCCCACTACCGAGTCGACTGCTATCCGGAGAAGTGCAGCCTGCCTCCCCTCTGCGGGCCTGGGTTCAAAGTGAGCACTTATGAGGGCAAATGCTGCCTCAAGTACACCTGCGTGCCCAAGAAGAACGTCTGCATTTACCGTTACAAATATGATGTGCTCGATGGAGTTCAGGTAACTCTGCCAGCAGAAGAATCACCAGAAGCTGAATTTGAGGTAGGTGGACTCCAGTGTGGTGGTTCTTCATATCTCATTATAGCGGACTTTTAGGAACCATTAACGTCTTAATTAAAGTCAGTAATTCACTTCGGCCAATGCCATAAGAACAATTAATAACCTCCCCAAAAAACTATAAAAGTTGTTTTTATTTAGAAAGAAAAAAGATTGTTTATAATTTCATCATATGAAAAATAAAAATAAAATAAATTTTAAAACATTTTAAGGTATAATATTTTATTCAAAATAACGAGTGTATATAATTTTACTTATATTAAAATATAATCCTTCAATAGCAATGCGAAAAAATGAACGTAAAAGTTGAAAATAATTCTTCTGTTTACAATAAAATGCATGGTTTCAATAAAAGCGTGGGTGCCTTTACCTTCTAGGAATATTCCATTTGTTTAAGGAAATATACACAAAATATAAGGTGCTATATAAGGCGCCCACGCTTTTATTCGAACCATGCATTTTATTGCAATCAGAAAAATTACTTTCAACTTTTGCGTTCATTTTTTCGCATTGCTATTGAAGGATTATATTTTAATAAAAGTAAAATTATATACACTCATTATTTTGAATAAAATCTTATACTTTAATTTTTTTTATTTATTTTATTTTCTACTTTTTAGTGACGACTGACACGAATACACACGATATGTTAGGCATAGTAAACCAAACTCAATTGCCGAATTCTCCAATATAAAGCACATATTAAAATTATTATATACATATGTACAATTACATTTTTAAAATGATTTAATGACATTAACTTTCTGAAATATGAATCGGTAATATTCAGTATTTCTTCCTTGCTTTTTCTAGCCGTCGCTGACGTTGTGTAGCCGTTTCAATGCGCGCCATCTATATATGTATTTCTCTTAAGCAGCGCGATTGCGATTACATTATCTCGAATTTGAAAAAAGTGCGACACAGACCGAGAGACGAAACAAGACTCTCTTCCCCGATCTGACCTTTGTCCCTCAAGCCGCTCCGAAATGGGGATGATTCACAGGCCGCGCCTCCTTCTATTGTGTGTCGTCTAATAGTGTTATTACAACCCTACGTAACGTGAGGTTACCACCTTCCAAACTTTATCGCCCAAATATAGGGCTAAAATTTTAATATCATTTTGTTAGGTTTAAAATAGTTATAGATTGCAAATTTTTTTGCGCGATATTGTATTATCTCCGGAAACCCACCACTGTGCTAAGTTTCAAAGCTGCAGCTCGATTGGAAGAGGGTAAGAAATCGATCTCAAGATTTGCGGACAAGACACTCAAGTTGAATAAAAGCTTATAATAAAAATCCAAACCTCTAGTCCGAAATACCGTAGCATGATAATGTTTTAGGCTTGATTCGTCTCTCTCGGCTTCGTCTAGCTTGACTTCCTCAGCCGTTGCATTCTGTGAAAAATGATTTTTACATCACCCAATTTACAGAAAGAATGCCAGCCTGAAACGCATTCATGTTAATAAAAGCGAAAATGGAAATTCTGCTTTGGTATTAGTGTCCAAAGAAAGCACATTTTTATTCTAGCTTTAGCACTGGCAAAAAAAACCACGCGAGTGAAAGATTTCATGAAACGATAAAATTGGTATAAATTCCATTACAAAAATTAAAAGAAACGTTACAAATTGTGTTTAAAATCAATTTTGAAAAGTTTATTAAAATAAGGAAAAAACTGTACGGAAATGAAATTGGTGTCACCGAAAAGGTAATTTTTTGAATTTTAAGATATTGGAAAAATGTTTTTATGCAATAGTTGCGGAAAAGTGTTAAAATTTCGATTATTTTTTTATTAATTAAAAATTTGCTAAAATTTTTTTAAAACTTTTCTTAGTGAGCACTTACTACCCAAAAAGCAAGTGCGTGCCAGATTATGTAACTTTAGGTCCAAAGGTCTAGAGCGTGCTGCATTCTGTTTGTACAATTTTTACAGCACTCAATTCACAGAAAGTATGCGAGCCTAAGAAACGAGAACTGAAACGTGCAGATTCTTTAAAATCTGGTGGTTGATTTTTTAAAAAAACTATTACAGTAATTTCTCTTTATTTACTTCGTCTTCGCGAAAGTTAGTGTAGCTTAAGAAAGAAGTTTTAGCTTAAATTTTTGTCTAAGAAATGAAGCATTTCTTCAAAATAGACTTCTAAGAATTGTTTCATACATAAAAAAAATGTAAAAGGCTGAGAATGAACTCGTATGTTCTTGGATGTTGTCATTCGCAAAAAAAAAGTCATCTATCATAAATTTTTCGCAGTGATACGATACCATTTTTATCTACCATTATTAGCTGCGCATGAACAATCTTGCAATTCGATTATTTTAAACTCGCAAAAACATAGCAAACATTGCGAAAAATTAAAGAAATTCCGGATGGGATATTCATGAAGTCTGTTATATCCCATTTCAATTTAACTGCAATATTAGATCCCGTTCGTTGTAATCGTTGTTTCGTTAGCGAATTCGTTGTAGTCGTTGTTTTTGAATAAATAGGAACTTATAAAGGAGCAAAAATTTCTTTCGCTGTATTCAAGTTTTTCTATAGCTGCTTTATAATTTTAATACTTTGTGGTTAAAGCTTCGTATTTGATGATTAACACTGATTTTGCAGGGCGGATCTTCATGGCAAGACGGTCTCTGCCGAAAATGTCGTTGTTCGACCGAGAACGGAGTATCTCAGTACAGCTGTTCGGAAGAATTGTGTCCAAAACTGGAGGAACTCCCCGATGCAGAGGTATTTTACTTCGTCATATTAAAAGAATTTTGGAAGTAAAAAAGCACGACAGATAGCAGTAAAGAATATCACATAATGCTTATCAATTCTATTACGTGCATATAGGATGTGTATTTTGTTTTATTGTGCTTTCCAAAGAAACTAAATGTTTACTGGGCAAGGAGGAATGTCGCAAATTTTGCATTATTTTATAAACCCCCCCCCTTTGAAATTGTCGTATTATTTTCCCAAGACTGGTTTTTTTCCACCCATTCAAGTCGAAAAACCAGGCACGTCATTCACTTGAGGCTCCAAAGTGGTCTACCACCGATCTTCGATCCACCTACTCTTCCCGCCTTCAAAACAGGACTCATCAAAATCTGCATATCAATACTATTTTTTATTTTGTTTTGAGACGCCTTGTTACACCCACCCTCCTGTTCCCCCCAAGCGGGAGATTGGTTTCATTTTAACCCTCGAAGCGAGGTCCCAATGTAGGCAGACCCTTTGATCGTGCCGCTACCCTCGCTCGAGGCTCCAAATTGGAATCGGCGCATGAAGTGTTGGATTTTGAGTTCGTTGGAATTTCATCTTTGCCATGCCGCTTGCTATTTTCCATCGGTTTTTAAAACTGACGACTGCTTTTTCCTTCCCGTGTTCCAAAAATTCCAGTTTGGATTAAATGTGAATGGCCCGCTTAAGAGGCACGACAATGTAGGTCAGAGGTGAATTATCTTAAGTAACATTGTTCTCATTTTGTAGGTAAGCCAAAAGAAGTTCCAGATCTCAATGTATTGCAATGAGCGATTTATTTTTTGAGAGCGGTTACCTTTTGCTCTTTTCGACCTACAGCTACAGCACTTTACCCATCCGAAGATGCGGTCTGTTTAAGGCGATAAAAACATCAAAATCAGTAAAATTTGATTTAAAATAGTTTACCTCTCAGGTAAAGAAATTTTGATAGCAAATTTAAAGTTTGCAAAAAAGTTGGTCGTCATCATTTAACGGGAAATTATATATTTTTTCTACAAATCAGACTGTAAACACATCTTTGTGATAGTATTTTTAACAAATTAATTTCTCTTCTTCTAAAACTTATTATTCCATTTAAAAAAAGGAACACGATATGTGTTCCATTTCGTAAGTAGTGATTTAAAGTACCTATTTAGCTAGAAGCAGTGTTGTAATACTTGGGTTTTTTTCCTTAGAAATATGTCCGTGAAATGATACCCATTCCCGGAGCTTGCTGTCCACATTACCGTCGTTCTGCATGCAAGATGAATGAAATCGTGTACCAGGTTCGTATCAAATTTTTCACACATCATGTTTCATTGCAAATTGTCAAAATATCGATAAAAAAGCAGTGACTTGATAAAGCATTCACAAATAAAAGCACTTATGTAATATTTTCTGATTTTAAAAACGTTTGATCTGAAAATTTGGAAATTCTATGTTACAGCAAATGAAAACAAAAAATAAACATTTCTATAAAAAGTTTATAAAATAAATTTAAAATTTTTATAGTCATGATTTTAATAATTACTTTTAAGGTCATCGAATTGATATGTTTAATTACTTTTAGGGCTGTCGAATTGATATGTTCAAATTATTCCATTTACTCTTTTACCATATCATAATTTTGAATAAGCAAAATATGTCAACCAGTTTTCATTAATTAATATTTCACCGTTCTTGTCCCCACCTTGGAGTCCAAATTTTTTTTAAATGTTACTTTGGAAAGCTACTCAATAATTGCGTAGCTTTTTAAGGTAATATATATACACACCATTTACCCACGTGTACTCACTCACCGTAAGGTATACAGCGAATAAACGCCGAAGGGGAAAAGTTCACCCAGCCGAAATACAATTCGTGGCGTCAACAATTGCCAGCAATTTGATACATATATATGCTGTAACTAAGAAAATAGCCGATCATTATATAAAAAAGACAATTTAGTTGGCTATTTACAAAAGAAGTCGTTTAATTGTACATAAATTTTGAAGAACTCGTTTCCCAAGCTTGAAATCTAAATCATTTACAATCGCTCACATTACGCACGCAATCTGCGTCTCGAGAAACAATGCAATAAAAAAACAATGGTAAAGCCATAATCATTTTAGTATTTTAAATATAAGACTGAAGACTGAAAGCAATTCGTTACAATACAGGTATCGTCTTCATTTAGAAAGGTATATTTTTTATTACAAAAATATAATTCAGGTACAGACAAAACAACTTGATAAAACCAAACATACACACACAAAAAAACAGAAAAGTAAATAATTACAAAAAATTATAAAAGAACTCCCGAGACAAATCTAATATCGAACAAGGAAACCAAAAAAATAAATAACCAGCGGGAGTGGCCTCCCCTAAACTTTCTCGTATACTTCTCAAAAAGTTGTCATTTCCCCTCCCCCTGCGTGGATAAAAAATTAGAACCTACTGTAACCCAGAATGCAATGACTATCAGAAGATTTTCCATCGTAGATTATAGTGATTGTAATATATTTAGGTGAAGAATCATATTCAAAGAGAAGCGCATGTATTAAAACTTAGCAATATTTATTTTCTATCACACTCTAGCAAGCTCCGCTAATGCGAGGGCGTGCGCGAGCGAAAGCAAAACAGGAGAAAATGATCTCGTTCGCTATCGTAATGGCTTGCACATGCGCAGAGATGGCTTCCAGTAAGCAAGTAAAAAATTGAATATGCAATTTGAACGCCTTTTTTTTTAACCGATTGGAACGAAATTTGGGCACAGATCTATAATTAATGGTAGCAACAGTCATACCAATTTTTATTCATCTAAGCCAAAGGGTTTAGGAGATATAATTTTTACACGTATGCGATTATACAGTCCGACAGACCAGTAACCATTCGACGGATTTGGCCCAAACTTTGATACGGACCTACATTCATGATGATAAAACAGTGTACCAAATTTTATCCATCTAGCTATTCAAGTTTTTGAGTTATAGTGTTCACATGACCGCGGACAGACGGACATACTTCCCTTAAAAGGGAATTTGTCCAAAATTTGATAGAAACCTACAAATTATGTGTAAAGATCACATACAAAATTTCATCCCCGTAGCTCTAATAGTTTTCGAGTTATCGTGTTCACAGACACACAGACAGACATAATTCCAAAACTGTGTTTTTCGGATTCAGTGAGGTTTAAAACGTGGAGATTCGTCAAAATCTCGAGTTCGAATTTTTTGACGATTACAATACTTTCTCTTTGTACACTTCGTATACGAGAAAGTAAAAACGCCAAGCTGTAATGTAAGCTTTGGGAGAACCCCAGTTCAACCGCTGGCTCGGACAAGGTCAAATCCGTAATGTATCAGTTTTACATAATTTTCAACAATTCATCGCCACATCAAAGCAACAACAGCGTGCAGAGAAGTAACATATGTCATATTTTTGCAGATTGGAGAAGAGTGGCCGTCTCCAGATGGGGATCCCTGCAAGTCCTACAAATGTGTCGAGCACGAGGGAGAGGCCGGCATCTTGGAGAAGAGAATCAGATGCGACAGGAACTGTCCCAGCGTAAGAATTGTTTCATTGGTTACATTGTCATCGTAACATTATGTTAACATAACATAGTTACGATGTTGCACCACATTTTATTGGTGTGTAAAATGTTATTCATATAAAAAACTAACATATTTTTCTGTTATTCGATTCTCATTATATACTAGCTGATATACCCTGCGTTGCTCGGGATGAAAATACCTTCATGTCTGATATTTTTTAATGCAAAAAAATACTTTTATATAAAATATTATAATACACAAAATCCTCTTATCGTCTGAAAATTTCTTTTGCAATTAAATTGAGCGTAAAGCTAGTTTCCTCCATAAGTTGTTAACAAGTTTTAAAGATTGATATAAAATTTAATTAAACATGGCAGGTTGCATCTTAGGTACAAATGAATAAAATGGTTTAAAATAGCTGCAATACTTCCATTTAAGCTTTCAGAAGACCTTGAACTGCTCATGCGCTGCAAAAAATTAGTTTTTAATGAATAAAAAATTAATTATTTAATTAATTGTCACGAAACTTTCACTAAAGCCTTCCTTAAGCACCATAGTATTTGTGAGTAAAATTTGAAGAAAATTTCTATAGCGTATACGAAATTAGCCTTTCAGTTTTATTTGCAGATTTGTGGAAGATTCGTTCATGAAGAAAATGTCTTAAAAAGTATGTAACACACTTTTAATAAGGCAGATTATATTCACTTATTTGCAATGAAGAGATATAACATGACTGGCTTCTTCTCTGAAGAGTACCTATAGAAAATGACGCCCAGGACAAACACCGAAATTGATCCTCTCCCAAATTTTCTGAAATTTAATACAAGATTAATTTTACAGGTTTTTTTGTTAGTTTTTTCCAGACTTTTTGTATACAGATCATTTTTTTTAGAGCGCTAATAAAAGCATGCTTTTAAAAAATTCATTTTATTAACAATTATTTTCTAATTATTTTCTTTTATTCTACTTTTCAAAATTATTAGAAATTTAAAAAAGCCATTCATTTTTTTGAATAAATAGATACAATGTTTCTCGTATCAATAGGTAAAAAAAATAAATAACTTTTTACCATTCTTGTGCAGTGACTGAGATTTCAGTGAATTGTTAAATACTTTGTATTATTATTGTCAACATGAAAATGCTTTATTTAACTGCACTTTTTAATGTTTAGTTATATTAAACTTATGATGGTTCTTTCAGGCTAACAGTAATCTTTGATCTCGTAATCATAAATCAATAATCGTTGTAATTCCCATTACAATTGTTTCCATTCCTTGCAATATTACATTAAAAGAATACCTGTTATCACATTTTATCTTAGGAGAAGTCTTAGAAGTTGATAAAGAAACTCACTTATGTACTATATAAGAAAAGTGGTTTTCTCTTTTAACCGAACTGAAACAAGACAGCAAAGGCACTATCCTTGAACTTAAATCAAATGTTACATTACAGAAAAAGACTACATTATCTTATTTTGCTCTTTTAAACGAACTGAAACAAGACAGCAAAAGCACTATCCTTGCTTCTAAATCAAATGTTATATCGTAAGATTTAAACATAAAACATGGAAAAAAGTAAAAAAACATTATCCAATAAATTAATTAAAATTATATTATTATATGTTCAATTGATATCGTTGTATAAGGGGTTCAGAAATTTTCCGATAAGTTTTTTTATCGGGTCATACTTGCTCGATATGTCATTGTCTCCTCTCCCCGTTTGCATGATTCAAATATTTAACTGTGAAAATTTATTGGTCACATACACCAATGTGTATTTATTTGCTTCACTCAAAATTTCATTGTTGACTTTTAAGTTTGCTGAATATGTGGAACCGGATCCCGGATCAGGAAAGTGCTGCGGAATGTGTAAACCGACTGCCTGCGAAGAGAATGGAATATCGTACCAGGTGAGTTCCTCGATTTAAACCATGAAAATCTATTTGAAATTCTACAGGCAAAACTGATTCATCTTCGGTCGTGACGGTGGGGATTTGTGAAATTAATTGGCACAAAATTCTAATTTGGTCATTTTGTTGTATTTGAAAGACAAAACAGTGAGAAGTAATTTCGCAGTATAATCTGCTATCTGAAACATAAAAACTATTCCGCTCATAAGTAAAAGCTTTTGAAAAGTTCAAGTTAGAGATATTTGAAAGCAATGAGCAGTTCCGATACGCTGGAGCACTGGCTATTCATTCATTGGGCACCAAATTCTAATCATTTGCATGCTTATTCCAATTGGTTCTGCATAAAAAATTTCATTACAGTTGGCTGATTTTTTCTGGGTGCAACGATTCTTCTTATGTCTTAAAGTGTAAATCGGATGAAAATTTTATTTGCAAAGAACAAAGCCTGCACTTAGCTGAAATTACATTGCCAAATGTAATACCCGAATTTAAAAGTCGAAAATGTTCTGGCCTCACCAAAACCAGCGGGAGTGATCTCCCCTAAATTTTATATACTCCCTAACATATGTAGAGTAAAAAATAAGCAAAAAGGCACTAAAATGAACAAGCGTGCCTAACGCAGTGGAGAAAATAATAAGCGAAACGTCGAGGTCTTCAGCGAAAGAGTGTCGGTACAATTTGGCAGTGAGCCAAGATCAGTCGGGCCTTTTTTTTGCGTCTTAGAATATTGAAGACAGCGAAAGCGCAAATTGAATGCCTTTTTTTAAACCGATCGACACAAAAATTGGACAAAAATCTACAATTAAGGTTAGAAGGCCACATGCAAAACTTTATTTATCTAAGTAATTTTGTTAAGAAGTTATTGCAATCAAAAGTATGCGACTATACAGACCGACAGACAGTCAACCCTTTGACGGATTTGGCCCAAATTTTTATACGGACCTACATTCCTGATGATAAAACCGTGTACCAAATTTTATCGATCTAGCTATTCAAGTTTTTGTGTTATAGTGTTCACATGAACGCAGACAGACAGACGGACTTCCCTTAAACGAAATTTGTCCAAAATTTGATAGAAACCTACAAATTATGTGTCAAGATCGCATACCAAATTTCATCCCCGTAGCTCTAATAGTTTTTTAATTACATATCGTGTTCACAGACACACAGACAGGCATAATTCCAAAATTGTGTTTTTCGAATTCAGGGAGGGCTAAAACGTGGAGATTCGTCAAAATCTCGAGTTCGAATTTTTTGTCGATTGCAATACTTTCTCTTTGTATACTTCGCAAAGTAAGTAGAAAGTACTTTAGAAAGTAAAAAGTGAATCAGATAAAAAGTCGGTGCACTACACAAGTGACAATAAATAAGAAGACTTTATTCTCAAAATGTATCATCAAAAAATTCAAATTTCATGATAAAATAGCTGGATGAAATTAACGCACTGCAAGTGTTCCAAAAAGTGATGATTAAAAAGCTGGACTCTTTGAGGACGACTGTCAAGCGGGTGTCCCAACTGGTTTTAGCGTTAAGCGTGCTGTCGTTCTCAAAGAGTTCAGCATTTTGCTAAATGAAACTGTAAATAAGTTGTGCATTTGTAATTAGTTTTAAGCATTTTTATATTTGCAGTACAAAATATTAATTTTTGTGTCAGTAATGGGCATACCGAAATTTGATTAAATTACCTTCAAAGAAGCTATTATGGACTCTCATTTTCCTTCTCAGTTCAGCTGCAACTTTTTGTACAAAAAACTTTCGGTTGTTTGAATTGCTTATATTATTATATATATGTTTTCAAATACTAGTTAGAAATTATGAAAAGATTTTATCCAACTTGTGTAAGAATTTATATTTTATGAATCTGTATCAACTCCGTTCATTTTCAAGCATATCCTACTGAATAATGCAGCACTTTGTATTTAAAATCAAAAATATTTGGCAATTTATGCAGTGCAGGTAAAAAAAAGTATTATTTACAAAGTTTATTTGCAATATTTCTGTAGTAGTGTTGCAAATCAAATTATGTATAATCTAAGAAACTTGAAATTGCATTGTTACCCATCCTTCTGTTTTTGTACTTTTTTGTGGCTAGACTTATCGAGATCACATAAAAGTAACTTTGCTCGAACTTGCAATTATTTCACTTTATACAAGGCACACTTTGTGCTTTTGAACTTGGAACAAAGACGTTTCCCATAATTAAATTTTTCGTAAATGGTGATAAAACGAACACAGAATAACAATCCTCTCCACAATTTGTACAACTTATTTTTCACAGAACGGGATGAAATTGGAAATAAAAAATTAAACCTACTTGTTTCAGTAAACAAAGCCAAAATCGTTTTCAAAACTTTACCTTATTTCTTTCAGAACGGTCAAATCTGGAACTCCATTACCAAACCTTGCTTTAAAGCAGAGTGCTTCGTCAATGAAAACGGTACTCAGATCATTTACCGGGGTCAAAGCTGTCCAGTGCTGCCTGACAACTGTCCTGCGGTGAGTAGCATTCTATAATATTAAATGGTTTTCTAACTGAATAATATGTGAAGAATATTTTTCTCCTGTCAAGAAACAGCGCATATCCAAAATTCTTATATGCGGTAGGAAATCGACCAAATCAAATAACAACGCACCGTGCACAGCATACTATACATATATACGAGATGAGGTTCCAATATTAAGGACTTTGAATAACTGCACATTATTCCATTAGAACCGGAGTTAATGGATTGGGAGAAGAGCGTTGGCCAAATAAAAGAAACAACTTCACTTCCGAGAAATTTTCAGTGAGCAAAATTTAAATAACAAAATTCTTTCAGGCAGAATTATAAACTAGATTTAAATTCAACTTGCTTCTGATGAGATGTTATGATCTGAGAATCAAGCAAATTCTCTAAAATGCGAATTTTCTGTTGATTGTCTATTAAAATGCCTCTCCGTAATGTAAAAGATAAGTAGTCGAAAGGTAAAATTGAGTGATTTGATGATTTTGCAACTATCATTGAATGAAACGTTTTCTCTCCTTTGCAAAATCTAACAGATTCGATATATTCAGGCGGTAGTGTAATTTAATTTTTAGTCATATATATATAAGATCAGGTTTTAAAATGGTGAAATGCAGTCCATTTTGATCATGGAAGAGACAATATTTGCTTAAATCTTCTTTTATTCAGGCATTACGTTATTTCTTCATAGGTAAAGTATTTAATTTTTACGTAGCTCCATGACCAGTATTCAGAAGGTTACGCCTGAGCGGCGGATTTTTGTTGAAAGCTTACATGCTGGCGTGAAAAAGGCAGAAAAGAATGCGCAGAACGCTTAAGTACCCAGAAGAGGGAATTTCCCCTTTAGAAACTCGTGACTTGAAAAGAAAGTTGTAGTGCGTTTATTATGATGAAAGTAGAAGTATTTAAAATGAGGTGTCATTAAGATTATTTAGGAAAGTTAAAAAATTAAAATATCACATATATATATATACCATTAAAACTCAAATAACATTTTCATCATATACACCTATTAAACCCTTATTTAAAATTAAATATAAAAAAACAATATAACCTAATATTATTCACACAATGAAATACAGAAAGATAATAAGATAAAAACTATTACTCTGAAAAAGACAACCCAGATATGGAATTCCAACAATCAAATGCCAATCTACCTTAGGAATCGATTATGTCACATTATTTCGAAATTTATAGGCGCCAACCTTCTGTGAGGGCCTGATATATATCGTATGGTAATTCCTTGATTAATCGCAACGAAATTAAGTACGTTGCACAGATTCATCGTCATGAAAGCGTGGCTTGCTCGCTTTGATGAAAAAAACTGAGCCTGAAAATCATTTGAAAGCATCTGCAAATAGTGGTACCAACTAATTAATCTTTCAATTGAGAATGGCATAAATGTGAAATAAAAGAAAAGAGTATGTCACCACAGATTTCATGGTGGCATTTTGCAGAACGTGCAGACACATATGATTACAGCTGGCATTCAGTTGTTACATAATAATTAAATTCAAATGAAGAATTCGTTTAACGATGTTTTATTTCGTTTTACGTACACTGGTGTCCAAAAGTTAAGCAACATTCCTAAGGTACGAAAAATTTGAAGTTAATATGGATACGCTGGTTCGCAATCAGTTGAGGAGAATCGTGGGACATAAAATCGTTGGAAATCACATTTTACAGTGAAGATTCGATCACGAGGCATTTAGGGGGAAGACCAGAAAGTAATGAAGACCAAAAAGGACTTCGACTCATCCTGTTTCACAGAAAGATAATAATAATTTGAAACTTTAAAACTAAGAAAAATTACGCTACGTTTCACACATGCACAAGAAATATTATTTACTACAAATACTCATATTTCCTGTAATATTCAATGTATTTAATTCAAATTTTAATACAATGCTTCTTTTTATATTATCAAATATTCTATAAGTTTCGTACAATTTGGTTGAAAACTCTGCATGTTATAAGCAAAAAACATGCTAAAAAATTTGGGATGTTTTAAAATTTATATATTATTTATATATTTTATTATACCTTCTCGGATATTCGTTCTATTTTTACGAAAACGTATGTAAATATTATGCACATCAAATAAAACCATTCATAAAAGTTTCAACTTATTATCAGCTTTCAGTGAAACGGGGTGGGCCGAAATACCTTTTCATTTTCCTCACTTTCTGGTCGCCCCCCTTAAATACCCTTGTTACCAAATCTTTACTATAAAATATGAGTTCCGACAAGTATATCCCACGATTCTCTGTAATTAATTGCGAACCATTGATTGGTGTATTGATCTTCTTTACGCATGCACCCATATAGAACACCATGCCAGTCACAGAACGCAGTTCAAATAACGTCTTATCACTGTGAAAGATCCGGAACTAACCTTTTTGAGGTTTGGGAAAATTATAAACCTGTAATATCGAGGCTGCAAAATAATTATATTCCAGAAGGTGGGATTTTTAGATCGCTGTTCTATGAATTGGAATAATTGTCATCGATTCTAGAAATTATAATTATTTTTACTGCGGCCAATTTTATCTTAAGGTAAATCTATGTGACCTGAAATGTTATGTTGAAGGAAATGTAGGTTAAATTAATAAAATAATTTATCGCAAACAAGCATATTTAATTGAATTTTTGCATTTAAAAAGAAATTCTCTGAATGTATACGTTAAATGACCAAATAAAAATACTTTTATTTCTTTTTTAGGAGAATGTAAAATCTGACCCTAAAGGTTGTTGCACTTATTGCAAGAAGCCAACAGGTATGGTGATATTTATTCAGTGTTACCCTCAATATGATGATTTTATATTTTTAAGAAGTATTTAAAAGGAATTTTTATTTTTCCTTTTTCTAGAGAGCTGTGCGGCCGTCCAAGTGCCCATACACGAAACGAGGCAATTCTTCGGCTTTATCGATGCACAGAAGGGTTTCTGCACTAATGACGAACCTCTGGAAGGCTTAACAAAATGCTCCGGAAAATGCACGGAGGCATCCGAATTCTCAAAATGTAAGTAAGAATTCTGGATAATAAACCAGTTATGGAGATTATTAACCCTTTTTCTTAAGCAATCTGAATTTTGACAAAGGGACCAAAGGGATGCAGCTGCCTGTGATCCAAAGTCTTTCTTAGTTCCTTCAGTATTTCTGATGATTAGGCGCCTAGTTATTGCCTAAAGCCTTGTTCACACGGCGTGTGGCTTGTCAAACCTCGAGTCGCTTGAGGTTCGTACTTGTGGACTGTGGCGGGTTGAATTCCGACCCGTCGAGTCGTTCCCATGGCGCGTGGCTTGGCAAACCTCTCGGCAGCGCTCGTGGTAAGGGGTCCATTGCCCCCGGGGGCCCTTCCCCCCCCCCCCTGCTTTGAAGTGCGAGCTATTTACCGCCATAAGGCGGGAAACAACAGATGCACTTACAAGCCCACTAGGCACATCGATTTTTTTCTGTTCCGACGACAGGGAATAACGCGAACCGCAGACGGAACTCGTGGAAAAAAAGGCCGTAGGAACGCGGCTTAAAGGAATCAATTCAGATGCTTTTGAGGACAAAATTAAAAGAAAGTTAGTCAGTAATTCCTTTTTTGTAAGATGTTTTCAGTAAATGGGTATCAGACTCAAAGGTTATAAAGGGCTAAATGAACAAGGTTTCAGTTCATGTGGGTCTCAAAAACACCGTCAATGTGTTATAAAAGTAGCTTTATTTCGAAAAGTATTATACAAAAATGAACTTATACAGCGATTAAATGATTTTCTACTAAGTACTTAAATTTTTTCTCTGTAAGCATATTTTTCTATTTCGGGGAAGGTTATGTCTATATCGATTAGTTTTAAACCTAATTTCATTCATCCGATTTAAATCACATTTCCTTCCATTCAAATTTGAAGAACTGGAGAAATTAAATTAAAATTCAGGAAATATTTTGATTGAATAAAACCAAAGCAACTTCACGCAGGATTTGATGATTTTAGTCAAACTTACTTCGGATTGAGTTAGTTAGTCCATGATAAACTACGCCAGCAAATATGGTTCTTCCAAATAAATCTAGCCTGAAATCAGATTTGCCCTGCTGCACATGCTCATGCTTATAAATTACAATGCGTCTTCTACCTGCAGTTTTCAACAAAACTGAATTGCATACATTTTCAAACTATTTCTTATGCTCTCTTTATATGCAACTACTAACTATCTGCATATTAGTCCTTCTAATTCAAACAGCAATAACCACAATGATATACCTCTAGACAAAACATTTTTAGTGTGTATTTATTCTACATATAACAAACATGTCAACTGCAGTCATAACTGCTGCATTCTCAATCTAACACGCAGAACGTAACTGCATCATTCAACAAGCTTAATCTGTTTTTGTATTAATAAACCAAACTTTAAATTGTTTTTTTCTACCAATATTTTTAGTTGGTGATTTAATTATTTATTCCCTTTCAGTGATCGGCGACTTCGAAAGTGTCTGCAACTGCTGTCTGCCTAAAACCACTGAAAACAGACCAATCGTCCTGCGTTGTGAGGACGGCACCACTCTAGAGAAGATTTATCAACAACCTCTGTCGTGTAAATGCAATTCCTGTTCTGGAACGGACAGATCTCTCGAATCAATGAATCAAATAGAATCTGTGTGAAAGAAGCCATCGCCTCGTTTTCTCATTTGTTTCTCATAAGCTTTTTTTAAAAAATTAATAAAATTTTTAGAATAAAATGTGGACCTTTTTTCATTGAAATGAATAATGAATACAACATGGACGGTATTATAAGAAATCTTAGATCAAATATATATAAAAATCACTTGAATGATAACAATAGTGAGAAATCTAGCAAATTCAACATGACTTCATTTGAAATCTTGTAAAATGTTACTGGTAAAATCTGAAAGGAGGGCATTTTCTATACAATGCCTAGTGCGTTTTTAGATAAATTATGAAATTATTTTTATTTTATCTTCTTACTAGAGAGTTACAGGACTGTTTCTGTTGATAAGTAAGTACATTAGTTTCCTAAATTTGAAACCCTTCTGTTTCAAAATAGCGGCTCCATGTAATAATACATCGATTTCAGCTTTCCTTTGACATTTCTATAATATTCTGAAAGGTTTTTCTATGCAAAAGGTTTCACACTTTCCGCCCTCATCTCGGCAACGCTGTGAAAAACAGCCACTTTTTTTTTTTTCATTCGACCTTATTAAGCAATATCGTTCTTCTCCTCCAAACATTCACAAGCGCAAGTTCCTAAATTCGTTTTACAATTATTCGGATTTGTTCAATGATGATGGTGGAGAAAGATTTACCCTTCTGCCCATAAGGTTGATCTCAGACATGAGCATAAAATTGCCATTGTACATCTCCTGATGTTGGCATAGAGATGTTACTTGCCATATTGTTTTATCGTGATTGTAGTTCATCTTGACATAGCAATATCACTTGGCACATTATATTTTCATGATATTAGTTCAGTATTGCTACATCCATAACCCTGGGCTTCAATATATTAACATTCTACACAACTAGTCCCAAATATTTTGATGAACCTACGTCCTTTCCCTAAACATTATTCAGAAATTTCTGTCAAAACGCATAAAATGTGCATAGCAGTAATCCTCGTTCAAATGGCATAAAAAATTGACCATAAAACCATACTTCTAAGACACACAGTTTCCGAAGAAAAATGTGAAAGGAAAAAAGTATGACAAGACTCCATTACTGTTGTGACTGAAGACGATCTTTTATCTATAAACTATTTATTTTACATTTATGTACAGGAACTATATCAAAACGTAAACATGGACGAAATTCTACATTAATTCCTGTTAAAAGACTGAATTTGTGAACTGTTAATAATTTTTATTTTTGTAATGCCAGTGTGTAATAATTTGTTTATGTTTGTATTGCTTTAAAGTGTTTGTCTGCAATACAAAGGTGGGAGAATGTTGCCACCCATTTTATATTTCGCACTTCCTGTTGTCTTTTCTAATTATGTAACTTGTTATTCAGCTATCGATACTGGCAACGGGGAAGAATTAGTGTAGAATTTCGTCCATGTTTACGTTTTGATATAGTTCCTGTACATAAATGTGTAAATGAAAGAGGGTATTTGGCAGGCAGCTTTTAAAATTTTGTACTATACTTTGACCCACGCACCCCGATGTGTCTGGATTTCAACCAAAAATATTATGGTATTTCGAACTATAACGGATCTGCTATGAGAGGTTTTATTTAAAGGTTTGCAAAAGCCCTTATCTTGCAAAGAATTCCAAATCGCAGTATATGCTCTGCAGAAGCCTTAATTTGAATTTTGTTCTCAGAGACATTTCAAAACCTTCTTCTCTACATATTTATTTTTTGTCACTTATGAAAGCAGACATAATATTTTTGCAAGTTCTTTAATGTGCTGGGGATATATTAAAAAAGCCTCTCATATATCTTACTCCAAAACCACTGTCAGAAACGACGAGGGAATATCGCTCCAAAAATGTGAAATCTCGCGAGACCACACTCAAGTATCACAATTTTCTATAGCTTCGAATTTTCTTTATGAATATATTATTGACATGGAAAAGAAATCTTAAATCCAATCAATCGAAAACAAACTTCATTTAAATTTTTATTAACTTTAGTTATTTTGTATGACGTTCTAAATTAAATAAATATTGCGAGCCAGATATTTCAAAATTCTAATATAGATATTCGCACACTAATTCACACACATTTAAAAGTCCTTTTAAAAATTTTTGAAAATTATTGTCCATCGAGATTCATATCTTCTTTTAATAACTGCAAAGGAAATAGTGGAAGAGTTAGTTAAAAGTAACACCTAAATGTAAGAATAAAAAGAACTTGGGGAGAAAAAAGAAACAGTTTTTATTTTAAGGAGCTGATCAACTATTTCATCTGTCAGAGAATATTTTTCTTTTAAGAAGATATTCGAAATTTATCACGAATACGGGACATCATAGGATATTTTATGTAATTAGGATGATATTCACTAACTGTCTGAAAACGCAGAGACTTAACTGCTACTTTGCAAGACAAAAAGAATTGCATTGATTTATTTAATGAAATCAAAATTTGTCGTCGAGTTTTACATAATAGGGTCACAATATTATAATATTTATTTATAAATTAATTTATCTAGATTGTATTCAAATTGTGTGACTGTTCTGAAAAATATATTGACCTTGTCAATGACCGTCGAATCTGCAGAAAACTTCTTCAAAATCGTTCATAAATAACATAATTTAATTATTTATCATTTTCACGTATTCCTTAAGTTCTTAATATGTCAATTTGTGCAATGCAACAAATATCAAAATGCAATAAATTATTTTGTTTCTCGAAATTAGTTTCAAGGCCCCGCAAATCAATTTCGCACCAGGCCCCGCTTTTGTTCGGGCCGTCTTTATGCACATGCATGATATTTTTTCGGTAGCTCGTTATATTTTACTTTAAAACGGAGTAAAGCACTCTAATGTTTTGTCTCCCTGGCGCCCCATAAGCCTGCGCCTAAGGCATATTTACACTTATTGTCCACTGCATGTACTCTATGTTTGATACTCTTTATTTACTTCAAGAAAGGGTTTTCGATTTGCAAATGTTTACGTAATCTTGAAGGAAAACACTGTATAAGGGTATTACAGAATGTGGGAATAATTTAAGCATTGCATACTTTATTCCAAAGCAACATCGAACCTCATATAGAGTGATCGCTTTGACGGTAACACATACGCATCTTAAATTTAACGGTTTCCATTCTTTACTATGTGAAGTGTACGATTACAGAATTATTCCACTCTTGAAACAATAACTATAAGCCTTCCAATAGTATTTGCAATATTTTCAAATTTATGAATGTAGGTCCTTGAATTAAGCCTTCAGAGGGGAAAAAAAATTTCTCATCTTAAACCTGAGAATATTTATTTTTTAATGATATTAAGAAATAATGGGTGGAAATGGAGCAGATTAAGAAAGAAAGTTGTTTGACTATAAAATCGAAAACCTTGACAACGATAAATCAATAAACTTCAATTTATAATTTTATAGATACCATTCAAAACATGTTTATTTAGCTTAAATCTAGCACGACATGGGAAATATTATTTGCAATAAAAAGAATAATACAGCAAATTTATTTAATAAACTTTTAAATTGCAAATTCCCAAAATACAATAGGGGTCCATTTTTCTTGGTCCCATTTCTTAACATCAGTTCTAACAAAAAAAGGATCATATCCATAAAGGATTGCCCTTATTGACTGAATTAAACTTATTTATACAAAAATGTCAGCTTTTTATTTGTAAAATTTTATAATAGCAGCTTCATATGCTTAGAACATTTTTACATGATGTTCCATAATCACTGCATGAACTCACATAACGCGATTCCTTACTCTCAAAAAATGAGAAGTGTCCAAAGACCCATACCTCTACGACCCCTAGTTTTCAAGAAAATCGCTCTAAAAAAACCGATAATTTCACATACGATCACAAAAAAACTTCAACTGAAACTTGAAAAACAACGGTACACAAATGAGACGCAATGTTCACATGAGCCACAGCTCAAAATGATTGTCTTGCATATTAAGTCATACGTGGAATTGTGGACTGACCTAGCTGTGCGGTTTTAACAAATGTACAAACAGCACGCAGACAAGCAACTAACTTTGTTTCTGTTATGATTGGAGTTAGATACATAAACTCTTTTATGTGACCCCATAAAAAATCATCAGGTTTTATGAGGATACGTGTTCTAATTTTCGGGTTTTAAATTCAGGCTGCTTTTAAGTGATTGCAAACACAACAAAGCGAAAAATTGTAGAGTGTAGCAAGTCCCGAGGAATGGATGCTATTTCCCATCGAATGGCTTCTTTCAAGTCCAATGTAGAAGGACACCGATACACTTTTAATTTCAAATAGCCTCTCAAGCAAAAATCAACTGATGTCATATCTGGCAGAATTAACGTACTCTTGAATTTTACACATTGTTACTCGCCTCCAATCTGCTTTATTCTGTGCCAGAGAACATATAGAACACCTGTTGTAACACGAGGGTCAGTAAGCATATTGTTAATCATATTCAGGGTATGTTCACTCTGTTCTGTTCCTCCATTTATGAAAACGTCTTCGTTAACAAAGATAGATCATTCAAAAGTAGTAACTTATATAGTAAGCACCTAACCCGTGGTTCAATCAAATAAATGATCAACATTGTAGCCATTTTTTTATAATAAAATAATCCTTATTTGTGTAATTCAAGAAGATGAATTCGTGCTAGCTCCATCTGTTGCGACTTCTAAACTACATTTTTTTTCAATCATTTATTTGTTGTTGTTATTATTGTTTTGCTGTTAAAAAACTCTCTTCCTAACAATGATTTTATTGAAAAGCCACTCTGTCGTATCATTATTAATACTATTGAAAAAAATCAAAGCTTTTACGGGCTTCCTGATCATCCTATGAAGCCTCGATAGATCTCGATGCAATCTTACTAATGCGCTTCATTTCAGTGACCAAAGAATATAGGTCATAGGATACGAAAATATAAGTGCGTGCAAATTCCTCAACTGGCTACTGACTGTAGGTAAATGACGTCATTAAAAAATTGTTTATACTGGCATGTATCCACCATTATCTTTTAGTGAATTAGTAACTTTCTGAACTTACTAAAATTAGCAACGATTTGTTTTCATGTAATTAACCGTTTGAAAAACATTAAAGTTTTTCAGCTGTTGTCTGTTTTCAAAGATTGCTTGATTTTTTGTTTACCTCCTTCTCTGACCTTCAAATTGCTTCGAAACAACACGACTTCGGTCGTTATCTTCCAATAGGAATTAATTAAATATGATAAGACTAAATCCGTTTACTGAACAGATTTTTTTATTCCCACGATGAAGAATCTCGCTTGTTTGCTGAAGAATCATCCTGATTTTACTTCAAGTGCAATTCTTGTTCTCTTTCGCCAGTAAGAGGTAAGTAAAGAATGTTATCTTTAACAGTTGCTCCTTTAAATGAAAATAAAATTAAAAACTACTGCCTTATTAGATCGAATAATTATTTTTATAACAAAATAGCAAACTTCAATTGAACCCAGTACATATGCTTCATTCATACTGTTTAGCTTTTTTATTACACACTTTTATTTAACTTCTTTCATCAGGACCTGATTTATATATTTCTACGCCCAAAGTCAAAGAATATTCTGCGCCCCTTCTCAAAAAGTTAACATATATAATTTTAAATTAATTGCACAATAGTTTATTTTTTAAAGATATAAGCACTTAATACTATCTTTATTATCTTAGAATCACATTAAATGTTTTAATTCCATATTGCACCCTAATGAAATAACATATTAACGCCTACAAAAATATTCCTTCGAATTTCTTGAAATCACCTAAAGTACCTACTAGAACTATGTTTTTCAGCTTTTGTCCATGAATATGCTTGAAGGGCCATTGAAGAGGACAGAATTTATTAAAATCTATTTCAATGCAAATAACTTCAAGAGGAAAAGACGATAAGGTTCGCAGAAGACAAAAAATGAATAGCCCAATATATTTAATGTAACGAATGTAAATTTAAAGAACATCATATTATATGGCGTTTTCAAAATATTACTTAAAAAATGTAAATACAATCGAACCTCTGTTTAAGGAGGTCGCTAAATCCCGAAAAAAGTTCGTTATATGGAAAATTCGTTAAATAGAGATTCACCTTTTAAAATACTTTAAACTACACAAAACAGATTTTAAATTCATTAACACTAAATATTATTTAAAAAGTAATTAATCACACCTTTATTTTGTAAATTAATATCTATTTGCTTTATATATTTTACCCATCAAAAAGAAATCTGCAAGGAAAACAAGAATAAAATAAAACATTGTCCGGGAATACACTGTATTTTCAATTTTAAAAAATAATTTTATATTAAAATTAATGAATTTTAGCATTTCATCATACGAAAGTTTTTTTCTGCATCGTGATCATTTCCGTCTTCGTCGCAATTCATTGCTGTATTGCTTTTATTTTTCTCACTGTCCACTTCAAAACTGCCTCATCCACATCTTCATAGACACATGCTTTTAAACGTTTTGAACAAGAATTCGATGAATCATAATTTTGTATCTTATTACGATTTTTTATTATGGTTGATAAGCTGCTTGGAGGAATACCAAATTTTAAAGCAATATCCTTTTTTTTCACGCCTTTATCCACCTCATGAAGCATTAAATTTTTTTTCTTTAATGCTCAAGTACTTTCGTTTTGACATTTTCCAGCTTCAAGGTCATTGATCATTATAAAATGTGTTAAAAGAAAGAATAATTTTGAAATGTTTGGAAATATTTTGAGAAATAGGGAGAAAAAAATATTGGATCACGAGAAAAAGTTCGTTAAATAGAGAATGCACTTCGCTATTTGGAGGTTATTTTACGAAGAAATTCGCAAAATGTTCTTGATTCCAAGAAAAAGTTCGCAAAATAGAGAAATTCGCAAAACAGAGGTTCGTTAAATAGAGGTCCGACTGTATTTGGTTGTTATTTCGTCAGTTTATTTATTTATTCAAAGAAAGCACACTACAGAGGTTAGTCCATTTACAGAGTGCATGATCAAAAAAATTATTTATGCACCCCCTGACAACTGCATCCTAGGCCATGACCTAGGTTGGCCCTATGTGAAATCCGGTCCTGTCTTTCATGCTTCTAAATACGGAATTCCCATATTCGACGAATGATATTCCTATATATTCATACTCGAACACGATATGAAAAATCATATCGTGAAACTTGCCCCATCCAGTTTGTTACTTGGAGCATATGTGAAGACAGAACGCAGCCCCATGTCCCCGTGCCTGATGCCATTACAGCAACTGTACCGGTTGGGTGGACACAGGACAGCATATATGAAGACAAACAGTTAATAAAGGAATTGAACCAAAAAAGATCAAAAAACTGCACATCGCATAAGAAAACTATTAAACATATTATTGCTTTATTTCCCATCTCTTTTTTGAGTGTGGTTGGCGGCATTTTTTCGTAACAAAATATTTTAAAATCATATAATATTTAATATAACTACTAAATATTTTATTATTTTAGATTGGCCGTCTTTCTATAATTTGCGTGATGTAATCGTTACACACAAAATGCCACGCCAAACAGGACAGACCTTTGGACCTAGAGCTACCAAACTGGCACAAACATACTTCGGAGGATGGGAAAGTGCACCTCAGAGCCTTCTTTTTAAAATTTTAATGAATTAAATGTGAAATGAAATTCTGAACTTTATTCCCTATAACTTCCGAACATATTACAGCACAAAAATAATTCTTACGCAGTCTTAAAATTTTAAAGAAAAATGGCTTTTCAGTTACACAAACTTCATTTTCAAGTAATTTTTTTCTTTAATTTCAATAATTTTCATTATTAATTTTAAAACAATTTGTGACATTGCTTTCTATTGTTGAAATGAAATTCAAGCAAGTTTTTTTTTGTTTCATCAAGACTTTCACTCACGTGTTTGTGTGAACATTACCTCAAGAACAGTATTTTCCCTTTTTCTTTTATTTCGAAGTATAAACCAACTTCTTATATACATTAGTAGTAACATAGCTTTGAAACACTGCTTGTTAGAATTTTTTTATTTTTTTTTCCTGTCTTAAATAGCTAAATTTTGTCTCATAATGTAATACTTTTAATTTTTTTCTTCATCCAGTTGGTTTATCCTATCGTTTTTTATGTCTCACTTTCAGCTCGTGCTCATTGATTAGGATTTTAATTCACCTGATAAACTTTGTTAATGCTCTTTTGGCAGTGTGATGTATATGATGATATATTAAATATCCAAATTAATAAATAAGCCAAACGAAGACAGGCGAATCAAACCTAAATATTATCATGCTACGATGTTTCGTACTAAATGTTCGAATTTCCTTTTTTTCTCAACTTAAGGTATATTTTAAACCGCTTCTAACATGTCTTTAACACGTTGTGCTCTTAAAAGACACGATATTTGTGGAAAAAATTTACAATTTTGCCTTTGCACTTATGTTAATAACTAATGTTCTTTTTCATTGGACCTATTATATTTTATTAATGAGATAACTTATTCGCAATTTGAATATTCCTAATTGTATTAATATTTATTTTTGTTTTCTTTCTTTTTCCAGGTTGAAGGAAAAAAGATGAAGGCGCAAATATTTTTTATGCTTTTCTGCGTTCTAATTGCACAAGTTCCTTGCGTTCGAAGTGGTAACGTACCCACGTATTTGTACTATTACATCAGATTTCTAATGCCTAGGTTACTTAAAAATTAATTAAACTGTTTCAGTGTAAAAAAAACAAAAAAATATATCATTTATAAAACGGTTAAACGTAAAACGGGATTACTTTGCACAGATTTTCAGGACTTCAGAAGGAATTTCGAGAAGTTCCATGTATTTCTCTTATTTAAAAAAAAAAGTCTTTTCTGAATTTTTCCTTGTTGAATGATTACTAGAGAAACGTTTTGCAGCAAAATTTGGATCAAACATTAATTTAATAATTACTTAGGATGTTTTGAAATTTTGACGCAAAGCTACCTCATAGGAAGGGATTCTTTGCACTGGTTAATTTAGATAGATTCCTTATAGAACTCTACCTATTGCAATGGTTCTCATGACACGACTTCGGAAAATTTCTGCTGACCTTCACCGTTCATGACCCTTAGAACCCCAAACCACCCTTCATTTGAAAGTGCGCGCGTGAGTGTGTGTTACGGTCACGTATGTTATGAGGCTGAGTATGATGTAGTTGTATGCTTGTAGTTCTGCTGTAAAATAAAACATTCAGTGTACATGCCTTAACTAATTGAATAATTAACTTATTATTGAAAAATGTATGCATCCTTTATCTCAAGATAACATAAAAGAGTGGTTAAAGTAGTCAATTCAATTTTTCTTCTTTTTTTGCATAAAATCTTCTGTCATATACAATTTTAAATATTGTATCAAGTTTCCATAATTGGTATTTCTCAGACTTCTTCGCAAATTATATACTTAAATGCGAAGTGAAGGAAAAAAAGGTAATTGATCCACAAAACTTTCTATTTTTGTTTTGAGAGCGAAACGTTGGCACACACGAAGTAAAAAAGAAATCTATTTCTGGTTGTTGGCAAAGTCTAACAAAAAGTAAGACGCTTAGAAATACAAACTACTTCATTTATCGGTTCAGCGCCGAAAGTATAGAGTATTCTGTATTATCAACTTAAGCTGTCTTTGAGTATAGCGAAGCCTTTATATGTTTTTTAAAAGTTTAAAAAAATCTGACCGGTGTCCACTTTAGATGCCTCAGACATCGCGAGCACAATGTTTTCTGCTTTATTTGAGTAATTAAAAAGAGCATATTCCTTACATTTAAAGTGCTAGCGGAGCTACTAGGTCCCGCCTCCCGTTGCTAGCGAAGCCGTAGGATGTCTTTTTAAGTTAGAAAAATTTGCCCGGTACCCATTTCAGATGCCACAGGCATCGCGAGCACAATTTTTCCTGCTTCCTTTGAGTAATTATAAAACACAGATTCCTTACATTCAATGAGCTAGCGAAGCTACTAGGTACAGGTTCGCGCTGTTAGCGAAGCCGTAGGATGTTTTTTTTTCAAGTTTTAAAAATCTGGCCGGTGCCCTCTTTAGATGCCGCAGGCATTGCAGGCGCGGTTGAAATTCTGCATTTGTAATAGGAGATCGTGCAAAGACAACCCACAAATACTTTGGTTTCGAAAAGATTTAACTTTAAGCAATTAATCTTTATCTGTGACCAACCCACCTCAAATTTTCAAATAGAAAAAACCAAAATGGATTTCAATCGAAAATAATTACATTAACCAAACTCCATTGGTAATTGTTCATAATAAACGGTTTACCTAATAAATTATCGTAAGTTATTCACTTTAACCGGCTTATTTGGTTATTGTGTATAATCTCCGGTTATTATGTGTAATTACTGCGGTGATTATACACAGTAACAGAAACACACACACACACACATATACAGTGTCCCAGAAAAGTGGAACAAGCGTTTATTTCCTTAAATATTGATCCTAGGCTTCAAATTACAAAATTTCATCAAATATGGTAAGAATTTTTATGAAAATACTCTGGCTTCTAAGAGGATTGATAATAAAAAGTTACAAAAATTATTTTTTATACTTTCCCCGTAATACAAAAATGTCAATTAGTAAAATGGGTTTTTTTTCATTCATCTGTTCACATACAAAGTTTCACGCTTCTACCTACAAAACTTACAGAGATATAAGAAGACAAATTTATTGACTTAGACCACTTTTCCATACCTCCACTATACTTTTCCATTCCTTCATTGTTGTTTGGTGTAGTCTTTCGATGTACATTTGAGGGCTAATATACATACAGTAGAACCTCGATTAACCGAAGTGGTCGGGACCGGACTTCCGTCGGTAAATCGAAAATTTCTGGTAAAAGAGAGCACTTAAAAATGGCACCGCAAAAATTTTTACACTGGATTTTAAACATGTGCAAAAAAATTAAATGTGATGTTTTTAATTATATTTTTATAATAATAAACAATACATTTGTTCAATAGATGTCACACAAGACAGAAAATGCAATGTAAATGTTTATATGACATACGATGCATACTTTACATTGACTTAAACGGAAGTTTGCTCTTCCGTAAGCATGACTGACGTCGTTTAGCCGCTTTTCATTTAATGTGCTCCATGGCATAAATGAATGTTCTGCATTTCGGTAAAGCCAACTCTTCTGAGTCGGACAGAAAGTAGCCAATAGAAAGGCAGATAGTCTTGGAGACGAATGGAATTTCCGGCAAAGTGGACAATAGAATGGAATTTCCGGCAAAGGGGACAATAGAATGGAATTTCCG
>BGPR01000702.1:421921-438785 GCA_013235015.1 Araneus ventricosus
AATAGAATGGAATTTCCGGCAAAGGGGACAATAGAATGGAATTTCCGACAGGAGGGGAGAAAGAGATAAGATGTCGGCACTGCCTGCAGTAGGAATAGTTGCCGCCGAAGGTGACCTTGAAGTTATATTGTTTATTTACCAAAAAAACTTAATAAAACCGACGTCGATTAAACAAGGTTCCGGTTAAAACAGTTTCGGACAATCTAGGTTCTACTGTATTTCAATAAGTTATTAAAAGGGAGAAATCAAGATATAATGATGTAGTTGCTAACTCTTGTTAAATCTAAAAAATAGTCAAATAATACATTAATTGAAGTATTTACAAAAATAGTTCATCTTGGGAATCTTCAAAAAATATCCACGGTGATATATTAGCAGTGACAGCTCACCTGCTCAGAAACAAGAAGTGCTATAAAAATATTACTAGAGTACAATTGAAATTAAATTTTTCAAAAATAACTATACCTTCAAATAGTCCAAACTCGTGTAGTTGTAATGATCTGAATTCTATTTTAGAAAATCCCGGTACTTTTTTTCGGTGAGTGAATTTTAACAACAGAAAACGAATACGTAGTAACCAACCAAGTTCCCGTTGAGGCAACATGAAAGTGAATCACAAACCTAAAAACAGACAAGAAAGAGAAATCGAAGAAAAACAAATGAAGAGTGAAAAGGCGAACCTTGGGTGAAAATGAGGGGGGAAGAACATTAGTTGGCCTAACGCCAAACAGGAACAACCGAAAATTTAGTTTTGCCTAAGTTCAAAGACAGAAAGGGAAGCTATTCGCCTTCGCTCATTATTTCACTTAAATGTACGAAATGATCTAATTTTCGTTCTTTCCAAAACTATTTGGTGTGCAGCCCCATCCTATGTCTGTATTACTTTTTCATTCATTTTCAGTCCTCTTTTCTCATTTTTATCTTTTTCTGCTGGTAATCGAACTCTCAGAATGGAGAAGTAAGCAAATAAGAATAAAAACGAAAATACGAATTTTTAAAATGGAATAATTTTAGTGAGTTATTCAACCCCGTTTTACCGTGTTCTTTACTGGAGTGTTGTGGGAAATGTCTTAATAGCAAAATGGCGGTTTAACCATCCATTGCGAAATTCAGTTTAGTGCAGGACTTTTAAACTCTAGTTCTTGGCCCACCCACCCCGATTAAGTCGCAAATACTGTCCTGATACTTTCTGCCTTTTGGTTATTCAATATTTTAAAGACGAGAATAGTTAAGAAAAGCAACTTAAATTAAAACAATTCACTGTAATTTTCTATTCAGCTATAAACTTTCTATTCAGCATGCTGATTTTTGAATCACCCTGTAAATAAAATTCTTTTATGTTAACAAAATGCAGCATAGTTATGCTGCACTTACATTTTCTGTGAATATCTCTCATATTGCATTTCTATGTTGAAAACTATATTTTGGAAATCATGACTGACTGATTGGTTCTCTTACAGGCGGAAGTTACCAAGAAGCCATTGAGAGTTGCAACGAGTATGTAGATACACTCCTTAACAACATTGTAGTTGGTCAGGCGGATATTTTAGATCCATACCACATAAACGACAGCATCATTTCCTTCCAAAAGAAGGTCGTTTTTGTCGATTTCAGAGGAGAGGCAAAACTATCTGAAGGCTACATTACTGGCATCAGCAGTCTCAGTCGAACAGAACCATGCTCTCTGTCATTTGAAAAGGGTCGTTATAAACTGAGTACCTCCTTCAGAACTAATGCATTGTTCTTCAATTTTACTGGATCCGTAAAAGTCATGAATATGGGACCAGAAATATTCGTTAGGGGCAATTCTTCTTCTGCGTTTGTTACGATGGCCTTCTCTTTAAATGCGACAACAGGTAAAGAGGCACTTTTAGAAGAATTCAAACTTCAGTACGTGACGGACATGCGTGTGTGGACAGATGGGTTAAAACTGTTGAGCTGGATGGGTGATCCCTTGAGAAATAGTGCAGCAATGTTTTTTAAGAATTCGGTGAAAAAGTTGACCGAAGTAGTGATAGGAAGTTCAATAAATGATGAAATACTAAAGAATCCCTTCTCCATTAAAGAATTTGATATAGATATGAAAGAAATTACAGCAGTTACAGGAAATACAGAAGTCACAACTCCGGAAGATGATGACTCCGATTTGCCAGGTAAGTGAAAAATTTAAAGCTGATTTTGTTTACTTTATACATTTATTTTAGTACTTTCGAAACAAAGTAATACGGAGACGACTCTTTCAAATAATAACTGGATGTAAGTTTTAACGGAAGAAAGTTTAAAACATCAGCTGACTATATAAACATCTGCTCAGTGGCTTTCTTCCCACGTTACTGGGATATAGTTCTCAATCCCTTTACTTCGTTGATTTTCATGTCATATATTTTAATTAATATGTCGTAATCTTATGGAGCATAGATCAGTACTAGAAAATGGTAGTTACGGCTGGGCCTATACATAGCTTGACCCCCATGCTCTCTGAACCTGAACCCGAATCAAAGCGAATCTCATCCAACGCATTTTGTACCATGTCTAGTGGTACAAGCACCAGTTATACTTCGAAGGTTGTGCAACGTTGTCGGAGTGATATTTACCAATTGCCGTCAGAGATAGTCCACCACCACCACCAGGAAGGTATCCAATGGGACGACACTATGTGAGCATGGAGATCTTCCTAGGCTACTATAACTGAGTGAAGATTTATTTTTCAAAAATGTGCATTGTGAGATTCAGTCTGGAGACTGGTTACTTTTTCGATAGAGAGAGAACGGTAAATGTGTTTAGTGACAACTTGTTCCTCATTTCTGACGGGTTTCGTTGCATAACAGCGTTCGAAATCGCCAAGAAACAAACAAGCAATCTCTTCTTTACATTCATTTGCACATGATGTCTTTTTTCCTTGAAATGATGTTGCTCTACAGCTCTGATATAAATATCTTACCGTATTAAGGATACGGTAAGATATTTATAAGATATTTATATTGTAAGATAATTCTCTCGCTGTAGCAAATTTAGAACGCCGTAATAGTAGGCTAACTATCTGAAAAACTTTTTAATTGCTCTGTCATTAAAAAAAATCCGTAGTTGTAATAGATATTATTAGAATTTTTATTAATTTTCTAAATATGTTTCACAATTCTTAGACACCCTATATTATATGAGTTTGTATTTTTTTACTTGCATATTTAGTCAGTAGGCCTCAAAATACTTTTTACACAACAGGTGGTCCTCAAATCCGAAAAGGTTGGGAACCGCTGACATAGAATATCGGCAACTGATGTTTAAAACTAAACGTTTTTCAAATATTTCAACTGCTCTTTAACATTTGATGACCATATGCAAAACTTTTTAATGAAACGGAATCATACTCTGCTTTGCTTTTCTAGTACTTTCAATTTGAATTCTCTTTGACTATAATCGGTCAAAAAATTCAAAGTGGTGTTTTCATTCTTTCTTTCAGATAGACGAGATTATGTGATAGAAGATTCTGACAGCTACATCGACAGTGTGCTTGAAAACAGGTATTTCTTAGAAACGTCTTACGGCAGACTAGATCCTTATGCTTTGGACGACGATCGCATAGAGAATGTGTTTGTTCAAAGAAAGAAAAATAAAGACAAAGCCATTGCTAACAACTACCTAGATCTTAAGCACGGTAAATTAGAAAACCTTTCACGACTGAAACGCATAACTGATTGTACGAAGCCCCTCTGGAGGAGCAAGAATGTTACTTTTGACTGTTACCTTGGTTTCGATGAGCTACAAATGAAATATGACGCATCATCTTATCTTGATAATGAAGTCTCTAAGTTCGAATTGCTAGCTTCAATTGTGAACACGAGACTGAAAATAAAGGTCACTTCGAGTTATAAAGATAATGTTCCCAATTTGCAGGATTTTACTGTACTCAATAACGGAAAACTAACAGTTAAAACTGCTCACGTGATAGCAGATACGTATTTTGCTTCCTCTGATTCGCCGCCACCATATAATCAAGATGCGCTTTTGAAGCACTTTTACACCTTGCTATTGAAAATTTTAAACGGGAGATTCAAAGAAGTTCTAAGTTACAGCATTTACAAAACTCCTCTGCATTTTCTGAATATGTGAGACCCGAATCAAGATTCTAAGCACTGTAACGTGAAAAAAATAAAATAAAGTATTAATTTATGTGTTGTGAATGTTTTCTTTTTACAAATGAAGAGCATGAGATTAACAACTGAAGGTACACTAACATTTAAATCGCTGTGGTTTGACTGGTAATGTCTAATGCAGGGTCGGAAAACTTCTGAGATGAAAATATCCCTCGTAACAATTTTAAGAAATTTTGAGAGAATGTAAAACAAACGAAACCGCTATTTTGTGAACAATATCTTTTGAAAATTTTATGAATGAACTATGATAGATTTTTTTGTCGTATACGAAGCATACAAAGAGAAAGTATTTATAACTTTCTCATATAAGAAGCTCAAAAATTGCGATGACGACATTAATGAATCTTCAATTTTTAGACCACCCCGAGTACAAAAAAAGTGTGGAATTATGTATCTATGTCTGTCGGTCTGTCTTTAAACACGATAACTCAAAAACGCAGAGTTAGATGGATTAAATCTGAAATTGCGGTGTAAATTTCTACCGAATTTTGGCCGAAATACGTCAAACAGAAATCTGTCTGGCTGTCTGTTCGTGTACATGTGAACACGACTGAAAAATGCAGCAACTAGATTGTTGAATTTTAGTATACACTATAGTATTCACTAATAGTATATGCTAAAATTCGTCGATTTCTTTAGTATACACTATATATATATATTTAGTTTGGATTAAATTCGTCCAAGAGTATAATGTCTATCCGTGTGAATTCTAACACGATAATTCAAAAAAACAAGCGAGATAAATGAAATTGGGAATGTTGCCTTGACTCTAAAATTGCATATCTGTATCAAATTTTCTACCCAACTGGTCGAAAGGAAGAGAACCAAAATGCATATCCAATTGTCTTAAGAGGCCGCGGTGGCCTTGTGGTAAGGTCCCGGCTTTGGGGCCAGGAGGTTCGAAACCCGATTTCACTGAAAATCCGCCGGGTATGGGGCCTGTTGCACGCTAAATCATACGTAGTGGCCAAACGTCCTCCCGTTGGTGTGGCGCAAAAATACCCACACTGGCCCGGCCTACCCAAAAAGGGTGTAAGGCCGGTAGAGGACCAGTGGGGAGACTTCCACCAGCATGTGGAGGTGGAGGACGGGATTTATTGGGTACAATAAAAAGAAATGATACAGGCATTGCCCGAACAGGGGCAGCAATTTCAAATACAAGAGAGCTGGGAGTGTAAACATGGTTCGACCCACCTCGGTGGGGAGAAAATAGCTTGATTTACTGCTCGGGCAAACAAGGAAGAGTAAAAATATATAAAAATAGATAAGTATTGAAAAAGAAACAAACAAATAAACACAGAAAAAGCAGTAAAAATCAGATATATAAAAAGGTCAAATATTGAAACCCCATAGTATAAAAACAAAACATACACAAACAATATTACACATCAAACGACACACAAAACACAAATAGAAACTGTACCAAACATAGAATTAAAAATACATAAATTAATAATAATAATAATAATTACTTCTGAGATAGAGAGGAATAAATTCCGTTAGTCAACGGTAATGCACGTCCCGCGTATAAGGGAATATCAAATTATCAGTTACAGAATGTTTTTTTGAGTAAAACTGCGAGAGTTAAAAATTACTTTATGTCCTATACAGGATAAAAACGGCCAATGGGAGAGGAAAAGGAATGAAATTTTGTGTCTTAACTGTATTTTTCATTTATTTCTAACATTTTTGTTAACTTAATCATTCATTACACTATTCAAAATTATTGAAACCTAATTACAATAAATATGTTGCAATATTATATTTTTAGATGTTTAAATTATAATTAGAACCTTTATTTATGTCATAATTTCCAAACTTAAAGTGATCTTATAATTTCTTAACGGGCTGTAGTATCGTGCAACCAATTTGGCGATTATTACTATCATCTCATTTATGATGAATTGTGAAACAAGACGTGTTTCTGGTGTTTTGGTTCCAAACTTTGAAGGTATCTTTAAACCAGAGATATCTTCAACGAACCATCCTGTTCAATCTTCCCAACCTGTGGTACTCGAAGGACCGATTGGGGATACGCGAACGCAAAGTCGATAATGGTGGACACAAGAAAACATAAGGGATTAAAAATGTTGCAGAATTTTGTTTCCCCAAGAGTCCGTGTAAAAAGTAAAAGTGAAAGTTGAGCAAGTCCTAAATCTACCCTCAAAATAAGAAAAAAAGAAAGAAAAAGGCAACGTAATTTTTAACTATCCTTATAAGTTAATGCGAAATTATTACAATACTGATTTCAACTGTTTTGACATTGAACTAATACTATTGTAAAAATGGAATAAAATGTAAAATCAAAAATGAGTCCTGCAAATGTTATAAATTCCATCCATTTGACTCTTAAGCTTAACTAGGCCCTTAAAATTATTGATAAAAACTTCTTTGTATAGACGGATAGTTGGGGGGATATGACAGTAGGGGGTACTCGAAAATAAAAAAGCTAATCAAGAGGTCAGACATGACACAGGCTTGGAACAAAAAAAGCTGAACTTCATAAATCCGGTATTGTGTCAAACATAAACACCGAGAAGTAAAATAAGTATTATTAATTGAACAATAAATGAATAAATTTAAACAAAAAGTGCTTGAGATATTAAAAATATTGTAGAATTATTATTTAAAAGAAAATTAATGGATGGAAAATGAATTTGCAAAAAGTTTTGTTAATATAAAAACTGGTAAAAATTATCTCACTAAAAATATGACAATGTAAAAACTTTTTTTGATTATACATAATTATTAAAACTTTTGTTTTTCATTTTTGAACTAACAGTTCAAGCTATCTTTTATGCTTCAGTCTGCTATTTTCCTCCATTTTCTAAATTTTGCTTTCTTTCTTTATTTTTTTCTCATTGCTATTTTTTACTATCAAGTTCCTATTAGTATCAATAGCATCAGATAAAAAATCTTTTTTCTAAAATATTCAACAGCAGACTGCTCTTTGCTGATCATTTTGTATTAAACACTCTAAATTGAAGAATATGTTTCAATATACATTCTTCCTGATCTTTTATCTATCAAATCTGACATTTTAAATGTGCACACGACGGGCACTTTTTGTTTTCGTGTTTTTCACGTCTTTTGTGTGCGTACCCCCCTCCCCCCCAACAAATCAAAAATTTTAATGCAGATTTACTTTGATCCCAAAAATGACAAAATTCGATGCCGAAAACGCTGAAATCCGCGTTTTCGCACAAACGTGCCATGTCTGTGTTGATAGACAAACGTTAGGGAACGAAAACTAACAAAAACGAAATAACTAACAAAAACGAAGAAAAGAATGTTAAAAAGAACGCGAAAATAAATTGGCTTCAGCGATCTTTTTTTCTCACGAAATTCGGATCGGAAGAAATTCGTGGATGATTTTATTTCATCCAATCACAATTCGGAATGAATTGTGATTGGATGAAATGAAAGATGATTGGACGAAACGAGAAAGAAAAGAATACAACCTTTTCAATACAACCCTTTCCTCCCAATGCTAAACTTTGACCCCAAAGAACGCAAAACGCTGATACATAACTCGGACGAAACATAACTTTCGGCAGGATTACGCAATATATTTTCAAAACTCTTTCGCCTTAGAGCCATAAGCAAAATTTTCACATGGCGCAACCCCCCCCCCCAACACATTAACAAAAATTTTAATGCAGATTTGCATCGATCCCAAGAATGATTAAATTCGATGCCGAAAAAGCGGAAATCCGCGTTTCCGCGGAAATGTGTCATGTCTGAGAGGTACGTGAGGGGGGAAAAGGTTGGGAACCCCTGTTTTAAACCATTCCAAATCAACTGGCAAATCCGGATAATGCTCAGTGGCGGTTTTTCGCACAGGTGTTAGAGGCGCCCGCCTCGTGCCTCGAGAATCTAGGGGGCTCAAAACCTATTCGATGTACAACGTAGTGCTAAGCCAACGGCGAATTTGTGACAGTGGATAGGGGAGGGGGAGGGCCTCAAAGCAATTTTACACCTGTGGCCTCATATTGGCAAAATCCGCCACTGATAATGCTTATGATTCAGTGAGATTGAAGTTAATTCCACAGAGCGAGCATAACTATTACATTACTATTCAAGCTACAAGTTTTACGTCGTCAAGATTTTGTTTTATTTCAAGTTCTAGATGGTTTACCATATGAAGACTGATAGAAAATATAAATGGAATAAAAGCTTGTCTAACATCAATAATTAAAATCATTGTAAATTGACGACTTTAAATAACATGGAAATATGTCAATATGCACTTAATTTACAATGTTACTCAGATTTTCCAATTATTAATCTAACTATATGCTAATCTTCCCCACTCCACTGGTTCAGAGCACATCTTTAACACGATTCTTTGCAGGGGGTTGCAAATTAACATTTTAAAGTCCTTTTAAAAAAATTTGAAAAGTATTGTGCATCGAGATTCATATCTTCTTTTAATAACTGTAAAGGAAATAGTGGAACAGTTAGTTAAAAGTAACACCTGAAATAAAAATAAAAGAACTTGGTGAGAAAAAATGAAGTTTTTATTTTAAGGAATTGATTAGCTATTCCATCTGTCAAAGAATAATTGCGAAATCAATATTTTCTAGTCATAATCTATAGTGATATTTTTTTTCTTTTAAGAAGAGATTGGAAATTTATCACGAATATCGGACATAATAGGAGTTTTTATGTAATTAGGATGATATTCACTAACTGTCTGAAAACGTAGACTTAAATTCGACTTTGTAAGACAAAATGAATTGCATTGATTCATTTAATGAAATTAAAATGGGTCGTTAAGTTTTGAATAACAGGGTCACAATATTATATTTATTTGTAAACTTATCTGAACAGTATTGAAATTTTGTGACTGTTCTGAAAAATGTATTGACCTTCTCAAGGACCGTCGTATCTGCAGAAAAATCTTTCTCATGATTCAAAATAATAATTTTTTAATTATTTTTATAAATTAACATTTTAATCACTTTCAAAATCGTTCATAAATCATACAATTTAATTATTTATTATTTTCACGTATTCCTTAAGTCCTCAATAAGCCAATTTGTGCGGTGCAGTAAATAACAAAATGCAATAAATTATTTTGTCTTACGAAATCAGTTTTGAGGCCTCGCAAATCAACTTTCAACCAGGCCCCACTTTTGTTCGGGCCGGCCCTGATCTCAAAAACTATTAGATTTGCACATTTGTTGTAATCAGCAAATTAAAGAGCGTAAAATTCCCTACAAATTCAAGCCTTTATTTTTCTTCCATTTTTTAATAGTTTCCAAGGTAATGGTCCATTTTTTAATGGTTCCAAGGTAAGGTTTGTCGCCATCTTTGGTTTTATCCCCTTATTCAGTTTTTCTTGAATATCTCGAAAATTATAGTTTTCAAATCACATGTGATACAACAAATTAAAGAACGTAAAATTCCCTACAAAAGCGTGCTTTTATTTTTGTGCTATCTTTAATAGTTGCCGAGATAATGGGCTTCAAAGTTTGCAACCATCTTTGTATTTCATCCCCCTTTTTAAGTTTTTCTTAAATATCTCAAACTATTAAAACTAAAAGAAAAATAAAAGCATGTGTTTATAGGGAATTTTAAGATCATTAACTTGTTGTATTTCATGTAATTGAAAATTCAATAGTTTTTGAGAAATTCAAAAAGAAAAAAGAGGGAAGAAATCCAAGATGACAGCAAAATTTGAGAACCATTATTTCAAATACTATTCTAGGTAGAATAATAAATGTATGTATTCGTAGGGAATTTCACGTTCTTTAATTTGTTCAATCAATTGTAATTTGAAAACTGAATAGTTTTCGAGATATTCAAGAAAAACTTTAAAAATTGGGGATGAAATCCAAGATTGCGGCGAGAGTCGCAGCCCCGACGACTTTTAGTATGTTTAACAGAAGCCTCTCACGAATAAGTGTACCAGTTTTCAAAACTATACGATTTAATGATTTTTTTTTTTTTTCAAAACCCTTCGTTGACTGGACTATCAACTAAGATTTTTCACAAATCCATCCACTTTGAGACCCATTATCTTAGAAACTATTAAAGCTAGAAGAAAAATAAAAGCATTTATTTGTAGGAAATTTTAAGCTATTTAATTTGTTAAATTATTGTAATTTGAAAACAGAAGTTTTCGAGATATGCACTAAAAACTGAAAAACGGGGGTGAAATTCAATACGGTGGCACGAGCTCCCACCCCCCCAGGACTGGAGACTTATAGTATGTTCATTAGGAGCCCCTCACGAACATTTGTACCAATTTTTAAAACTAAATGATTTAACGTTTTTTACATCCCCAGACCTGCCAACCTCCAGATTTGAAAAGGAGGCAGACATTTCACAAATGCGCAGCAGGGCTAACATTTACTTTATTTAAATCATGTACAAATAAAGTGGAGGGGGCCTAATGAGACAATCTTTTATTTTGACTATATCTTTCTCAAAATATTATTTTTTTACAAAATAAATGAAAATGCATTGATTTTTAAAAATTGCTTAGCTGGGTTTTTAAAATAATCAGATCAATTTTTAAAAATACACTTTTTTTAGTCCTCACTCTCCCATACATATTTTATATCTAGACAGTATTACCAATATAAATTTATTGACTTACCTATATATATTTTGTACTTCAGAGTTTTAATTTATGGATTTACATTTCTTCATATATGTATTTCTTGATTATAGCTTTTTTCATATTTACAGTTGAGTTCTACTTACAAATAAGTCCTATTTACAAATTACATGATAATGTACTTTTATTCCTTTAAAAATAAAATGGCAACCAAATGATTAATTTCATTTGATTTGATAAAATGCCAACAATATCGAACTTTATCACCTAAGGGTTATAACCTAACCCTTACCAAAGCTTTATGACTATGATTATTGTATTATCTCTATTTATTGTATTCAAATCTGGGGAAACAAAAAAAAAAAAAAAAATGTTTTCTTTGCACTTCTCGAGAAAATTTAGCACTTTTTAAGGACCTTTTTTTCAAAATTAAGCACTTTTAAGGTGCTTAAAAATGGTTTTTAAATTTAAGCACTTTTCATGACGCTTTGCACCCTGTGGTATAACATATGTACAGTAGGTAAGGGAAAGGCTGTATGTATGTTGTTTATTAAAATACTCATTTATTTCTCATTTTCACCAACAGTTAAACATTAGTAGTTGATGGTATAAATACACTTACAACAAAGGAATTCTTTATCTAATGCACAGGCATATCAAGAAACAAAGCTTTTGCAACATAAACACTAACTTAGCTTTGAAGTCTTAAAGAAACACAAAAACATTTTTGAAAAATTTTAACTTTAGATTAAATATATGGAAATTGTAATGATATTAATGTTGCAGTTAATTTCATGTCACTAAAATCTTTTTAATGAAGAGTTGATGGACTAAACAAATATGTTACATACAACACATCCTTTATTATTACACAATTTACATGAGCATGAATACAATAATTTAACCAAAAATATCATTGAATCACAAATGAAATCTTAACAAATCTACAATGTAGAAGACAAAAGTTCACATGTCAATGGTAAAAGTATACAATAACATGTCATATTTTTACTTTTCATTTATTATTTGAGGTTTGCTGGAAAAAGTATATTCTTTTCTTTAAGCTATACTATCAAAGTATAGAGCAAAATTATATGCACCAAAGAAGTGACAAGAAAAATTCCTTGTATTATACAATAAGTTAATACATAAATTGTAGTAATTTTTTCAAATTGTTATAGGAAGCAAAATGTAAGACAGACAAAAACACTGCTACAAGAACTGTTTCATTTTTTTTTTAAATCCATCATCAATCAAATAGAACAGCATCAAAATGTCCTTGCAATGCCTGCAAATTAAGACACATTTTTTTTTTTGATGGGACGCTTCCTCACAAGGAAAAAGGAAATACCAGAATTTATAAACATATTCACATTTTTTTTAGGTTGTTTAAACCAACTTTGGAATAAAAATAGTACACTTTTTGCATTTGAAGTAAAAGTATCGTAGATGCAGTTTCAATGAACGACTCCCTCCCTCACAAAATGTCACTTAGAAATTCCCCACAGTATTTGAATGTTTTCAGATAAATGAAGCATTTGGAAGTTTCACAGAAAAGCAAGAAATTTCTACTAAAAGTAACATAATTATTAAATTTTATAATATAAATCAAATCAATTTACTGCATAAAAAATAAAATTTTACACTATAAAATTTTCTGTAATAAAAAGTATCAAGATATTAATCAGAATGCAAGACATCTTAAATAATTTTTAAAATACAATTTTTGAGTCTTCTAAAACATGTAAAATTGGCAAATTTGTAAAATCATGACTACTAGTTATAAAACAATTTTCAGCAAGATTTTTTTTTCATTCACGCAATGCTCTGAAAATAAAAATATAAAACAATGGAGATCTATCAGTTACAGGTTTATCATTTATACACATTTAATATTTGCATGAATATTAGCTACCAGTACAACATATTAAGAACTATAATCATTTTACAAACAGCCTAACATTAAATAAGCTTCAGTCCGACAACTTTTATGTCACATCACAAGCGAGTTAAAGCATTAAGAAATTCAGAAACCTTCTCAACATTTCTAAGAAATGAGTTTGCAACATACTGAAACTCAATTCAGAGAGAAATAATGACTAGTCAGGAGACAGAAAAAGAATTAAACTGCTCCTTATATCAATACAGCCACTGCCAACTCAAGTCTACAATATGGGGGGAAGCTTCACAGTGTCATTAATATGATCATATATTAATGCATTTAAAAATAATTAATATATTTGAAACAAATTCAATTTTAAACAGCAATAATACTCAATATTTAAATTGAAGAATTCTTTCTATGTAGAAAACATTGGCAGTTTTCAGTATACTATCAACTTGAGTTGTCACTGACTATATATCATTTTAAAGCAAAACATATAAAATTTATAAGAGAATCAATAAGAAAGGGAAATGTCAAAGAGTAACAGTGCTATGAAAAAGAGAATACCAAAACTCAAATTCACTGATCAAGTATTTTTAGTTTGAATTCAGTTTTGCAGTATAAAAATATTTCAAAAATTCTCTCATCTTGAACATTGGATTTGTCTTTGAAAGATGTGCTTAGAAAGAAAGCAAAGTTTGGATGAAAGTATTCTCACAAAGAAATGAGCCATTAAGTTACCACAATGAAAATAACTCGCAGAATATATACATTACACTGACACATATGAAAATGCAAAGTAATTATATAAAAATAAATTTTTTAATGAAATAAGTCCATTTGTACATTTTCAGGTAAATAAAAAATCTTTTGTGAATTTTAATGCTGTTCATTATGACAAAATTCACGACATACATTGTCAACCTCACTTTTGATGGTATCCCATTCATCATCAGATTCATAATCAGCATCATCTATAACAACATACAGAGGAGATAGTGGAGACGTTTCATATGCATCATCACCACCACACAATGCATCATAATTATTTATTTTTGGAGTCCTCTCATTAGATTCCAGTGTAGGATTGTTCAAAAACTTCGACAAATTCAGTGTAGGTGTGGCCTGCTTATTGGGTGAAGACCATTCATTGTCAGAACTATCCCTAGAATTGGTTTCAGTATATTGGAAGTTATTACATATTTGAGGTAAACATGTACTTTCTATGAAGTCATTAGTAAAAGGAATCTCACAGCTAATTTTGCGATTTAAGTTATCTAATTCTAACATAGGTTTGCTCAAAAACTTGAGAAGGTCTTGTTTCGTTGTGGCCAGTTCATGAGATAAAGTCCATTCATTATCAGAACTATCCATAGAACTGGTTTCAATGTAATGGAACTTATTACATGTTTGAGGTAAGCATTTACCTCCACCTAAGTCACAAGTACAAGGTTTGCAGCAATTAACTTCACAATCATTGCTACACACAGAAATAGGCTCGATATATTGCAAGTTAGAGGATGCCTGATTTAGCTGTGTAGCAATTCTTTCATATGAACAAAAATCATCAGAAGGAAATTTAGATCCACTTTCAAAAGATGAATATGAAGCTAAATTATGAACTGTGTCAATTAAATATGGATTTAATTGTGGAATTATAGTGGAAGTTTGCAGATGATTCATGCCCATTTGTTCAGATTCTTTTGTGCACAGATTTAACGGTTGATTGACCACTAATGATTTACTACAAACCTTCGCTAAAGAGTTATTTGTTGAATTCCTAACTGTCTCACCTTTAGAAGAAATTAAGTTGTTCACTCCAATATCACAAATAAACTGTGAAGAAGAAGAATTTAGAGGAGCAGATGAGAAAGAATTACTACAGACATTTTTATTACCAAACTTATCATGAATTGTAGCATCCTGATAAGGAAACAGTATAGTCATAAAAACTGGTGAATTTGGCTTGGGTGAGGTTGTAAAATTTTTGCTTACACTACTCTTATTTCTCATGCTGCTCAACGTTATAAGTGCTTTACCACAGCATTTTGCTAAGATCAAGCCAATGAAACCCGATTCTAATTTCAAATCTTCCATTTTAACAAACAAAAGATTCCATCTTCCCTTATTACTGTAAGATTCTTTTAACACATCTAGAGAATGGCATGCTGGATTTTGTTTAACAGAAGAAATCTTAATTGTAGAATCTACTGATATTAGACACTCCTGAAGCTTAGGAGCTTCTGCAACAGAAATTTCATCAGACCCTCCTAAACAATGACTTAAACTGCAAATAAACAAACATTCCTGAAATTCAATGCCACTAATATGCAATAATTGAAGTTTATTCCCATAAATAAAAGATAAATTCTTATTTCCTGTAAGAAAAGTACTTATACAAGTATACTGAATTTGTTTTCTGGCAGTACACTTTGTAGATTTATTTTTCTTCTCAACTAGATCGGTAACTTCAATTTCCAGATTGCTTGTTTTTGTGACAATTAATGATTGATTTCCACTAGATGCACAATTAGAAACAAGGTTATTTATTTTTACCGCTTCATTGTGAAAATTATGGTGTGGAATTTCTAATGAACATTCTTCATTTTCTTCAACAAAATTAACTGAGTCATTATCTTCATTTTCCGATATCTGATTGCATTTAGGATGGATTTTATTTACATAATTGTGCTTGTTGCATAAAGATATCACTGGCATAAAGGATAAATTATCATTTGATACATCATCAGGACAATTGGAAACATTAACTGGTTCTGAAACAGTCTTTTTATCTTGCTCAGGGCAAACGGTAGTCTGAGTAGCTGATGTCTCCAATCCTGAATCATCCATAGAATGCAATTCAAGGACTGAAGTGCCCTCATGAATATAAATTACAGAAGTATCTACTTCAGCTTGACAAAGGTATGTAGACTCATCTTCTAAATGCACTGATGTGTCCTTGGATTCATGGGGACAGTCGATACCAGATGAGTAGCAGTTGGCAGAAATACAACTATTAAATACGACATAAGAGTTCTTATCCAAGTTTAGAGAAAGTTCTGCTTCCTTTTCAGCACACTTTTCAAATGATGAATTCGAAACAGAATGCAGAAGAGGAGGTGGTGGCATACCAATGCCACTATCAACTGTAGAATTCTGTAACATTTCATGACACATATAATAATTCAAGTCTTCTGAATCAGAAATATTAGATTCAATACTCCTCCTTTTCTTGCAGTCCTTTGGATTCACTATTTCAAAAGCCATTGCTGTTTCAAAGCCAATATGAAATGCCTCTGAAGCAGATTCAGGGATGTTTTCTGCACTTTTTTGCAATGTGCTAACAGTAGTTGAATCAATGTCATTCAAGGGAACTACTATTGCGCTGTCTTGAGAATCACAAGTTTCTTCAGAAACAATTTCAACTTGAGAATGCAATAAACTTTCAGCATTGGACTTTATACTCACTCTTTTAATTGTGCAGTCATTTGGATTCACTTTTTCAAAAGTCTGTGAAGTTGCAGAACAAATTTCAAATACCTCTGAAACAGATTTAAATACACTCTCTGCATTATCTTGCAAAGTTTTTAAATAAATGTCATTTGAGCGAACTACTATTGCACTGTCTTGAGAATCACAAGTTTCTTCAGAACCAGGAGATTCAGCTTGAGCATATAATAAACTTTGAGTGAATAAATTGCTCTGTACAGATGAAACTTTATAGTCAGTGGAATTACATGATTGAACAGAAGCAGCAACTTCTGTTTCTGTCTTTTTAATACTACAGTTTGTACTTTTAGATGTCAACTTTCTTCTTTTCTGTTTTGATCTAGAGCCAGAATTCGCAGTTCCAGTCGGTTTCCTTTTCTTTCTTTTACCACGAATATTTACATCAACAGAATCGAAGGCAACTTGAGTCTCTGAACTATCTGGCTGAACCTCCAGCAGAGGTTTTATGCTGTCATTTGTCTCATCTTTTAATACAGAATCGTGAGCGCAGTTTTCTTTTTCTGGAACATTATTCAAAGTCTTTTCAGGTAAATTATTTTGATTACAACTTGAGAGATGCACAACAAAAGGCTGAGCACAAAGTTGAGTTTTAACATTATTATAGGATTCATTCTCAGTATGTAAATAATTTTCAGCAAATGCATTCTCGGTTGCATCAGTAACAGAAATTTGGTTTCCCAGCACAGGTTCTTCCTCATATTTACTGCCTTCAACCAATGTATTTACCACATCTGTGGTGGTAAAATT